>LUGF01050135.1:185347-199391 GCA_001625245.1 Calycopis cecrops
CTAGAGGTAATGGGATCGCTAACCAGCATCATACCTCTGTGTAGCGACGGCTGAGTATGCACTATGCATGTTGCTCTTGCACTACACACGGGGAGAGATGCCAGACTAAGAGCAGCTTTACTCAGGGATCCTCTACCCATCCTTCTGAACCAGCGACGGCAGCGTTTGTTGGGGCGAGTAGCAGGACCTATTTCGGACTACTGGACTACTGGTGGCGTCCTCCTTTGTAGTAATAGGGTCAGGATGGAAACCTAACCCCATTGCAAAGTTTCAATGTCTTAGTAGAGACTTCAGAGTAGGACAGTTTCCAAGAAGGAGAAGTCTGGCCTTCTTGCCAAGGCCAGTCTGTCCTGTTGCCTGCAGATCCGGTACCTTCCAATTATAGTAGCTAAAGGCAGAGGTTTAGTCGGTATGGCAGTCAGAAGTGTAGAGTCTAAATAGCTGTAGGGGCCACCCGGACGCCTAGGCATAGTACGTAAATGTTTTTCCCCGCAATAAAACAAACTTACATAATGCATTTAAAATAAATTGTGTTTCAGAATGCATATTTTCCTGTAGTAGGACTACTGGAAGAAATTCCACTATGGAATAAGTATTGCCTTTGTAAAGTTTTTAATAATATTAAGATTATAATATATGTTACCTGTGTACATTAACTATTAAATACTGACTGCCTCGTGGTCTAGTGGTGAGCGTGTTCAACCACAGACGTGAGGTCCCGGGTTCGAATCCCGGGTCGGACCGAAAATTGTTATTGGGATTTTTCAATTTCTAATAACAGTCCGGAGTCAGGAAGTTGGCGGTGGTACACCCCCGTGCCTCGGAGAGCACGTTAAGCCGTAGGTCCTGCGCCTGATTACTCTCCGGTCGTGTCGGATTGCCGTCCCATCGGAATATGAGAATGAGGGAATAGAGAGTGCACTTGTGTCTGCGCGCACACTTGTGCACTATAATATGTCCTGCGCAGATGGCACGTCTATATAGACGGCCGCCGTAGCCAAAATCGGCTAGGACGACATCATCATCATCATCATATTAACTAATAAATAAAATAAATAAATAAGCTATCATTTAACAGCTTATAGTATAAATTATTAAACTGTAATAAAATTAATTAAGAAAAGGAAAGAAAGTATACAAATATCCATCTGCTTCTCAAACTCGATAATCCAAGCTTAATTTTGTTACAGTCGTCGCTGGCTGCATTCTACTTTGTTTGTACTTTTGTTTTTCATCTCAACAATCTCTTCAGCGTTTGAAATAATTTACTAACTTTATGGAGATATAAAGAATATTTTATTAAAGAATTCCAAGGCGTAAATCTTTTTTTTTCTTGTTGGTAAATATAAGACGTGCCTATTTCACACAAAAAAACCTAAATTTCTAGACTTTTTAGTATGAACTACTATCTATAGACTATTTAACGAGTAAATTATATTAAAAGAATTTCTCGAATGAAACTAGTTGATGTCTACAAGTATACTAAATTTTACAATATCTCTGTGCCATTACTTGCGTCAGAATAATAACGGCCTAATATATCATATATTTTTTTCTCTTTATTATCTTTATTCTTTATTATCGAAAATGCCTGGAACAGCTACTGGACCTTAGAAGAACTCATGAAGGGCAACCTTCCGATATCGCTCAAGCGAAAATTAATGGACATGTGCATACTTACCGTACTTACTTACAGTTCACAGCTTTGGTCTTTGACAGAAAGTCAAAAGTCATAAGGTTTGCCAAAGGGCGATGGAGCGCAGTCTTTTAGGAGTCAAGTTGTTGGACAGAATCCGAAACACCGAACTGCGCTCCCGCACAAAAATCGCTGATGTGGACTGGACATGTCTGCCGCAGACCTGACGAGTCTTGGGCAAAAATTGCCACTTAATGGGACCCAGACTTATTGGCATGCAGCTCGGAACAGAGAAAAATGGAAAAAATGGGGGGAGACCTTTGCCCAACAATGGGACACACAATGGGCTTGATACAATAATAATATAATAATAATTATCTTTATTATTTAAATCAATTTTCTAGTGTCCCATCAGCTGATAGTTAATCTGCATCTATACCTCCATAAAAACAAAACGTTGTCTTTGTTTCAGGTATTAATCGGTGTTGCCGCTGGTTGGGTGATGCTTATGGCGCTCTTGATACCATTGGCAGTGGCACAACCACCTCTAGCATACAGCATCGGCTTGGGAAGATGTGTACCAGACTGTAGTGCTGGTGCAATGGGATTGAGTTTTTGCATAACTTACGCGTTACTAACATTCTTTCTTCCCACAATATTGGTACTCATCTGTAGTTTGAAAATACTGCGCATCGCTCGGTATCATCGACACAGAATCGCTGCAGCAATATACGAAGTGACGCTATCAGCTCAAGTTACAGTCACACATCAGCGTAACCCATTCGCCACACCACCACCGCCAAGAAGAAAAGCGCTATCAGCTGTACTACAGCCTTTGGGATCCTTAGCAATACTTTACTTACCGTACTATTGCGTGATGATTTGGCCTGCAGTTGCTGTGCCGCCACAGCCCCTGGCAGCTATGTCGGCCGCCCTGCTCGCTGCGGCTCCACCAGTAAATGGCATTCTCTATGGCGTTAGAAGTCGAGCTCTTCGTGATTCGTTGAGAAACTACAAACGCAAACGATTGACCAAAAGTGAAGTGACGCAAGAGATTCAAGCGCGGACACCGAGTGCTTGTGGCTCGAGGAGACCTTCTTTATCAGCAGGCTCCGGGTGTATACGTCCTCCTACGACTAGAAGACTATCTGATGCTGCTGCGATGGGTTTACGGGGTTCGGAAAGACCTGCCCCCCGAGCGGCGTCGTGTCACATGTTACAAAACTCCCAAGACGATGACATCCCTCGACCTCGAGCGTCCGCCATTCCTCTAATTCGAGCCCCTCCTCATGTTGTCTTAGGACGTGCTCTAGGTTTGGAAGAGAATCTTGGGATCGCACCTAATCGCAGACGCCGTCAGTCCCCACGCATTACTGTTACTAGAGCTTTATCGGATGAGTGCGAGTCTCCATCTCGTCGGCCCTTGTGTAGACAGCAGTCTCGTTCGAGTGGCGCTCTGCTTGGTATTATGTGCTCCACCGCGCTACCAGAAAATGTGAATGACAATCATGCAGATGAGCCTCTACTTATGACTTGGCCACAGCACTCTACAAAGGAAAATGATATATTGTAAATTTGTATTCGGCCAGAATTTAAAGTTTAAAAATAATTCCAAGAACTGCAGAAAATCGACGTTTGTAGACAATAAGATATAACTCTATTATATTATGTATGTTGTTCATGCTACATAGTGTGTCCATTAGAACGCTATAAATTGAAATGTTTAAAATATATATGGTATCCATAAAAAATTAAAACTTACATTGGCAGCTAAGACCAGGCTGCTCGACAGAAGTGCAAATTTTCCGGCACAAAAACACATTTACAGAAAAATTTAGGTCTACGAAACCTATTCCTTCAAATGTTAACAGTAATTTACATATACATGGGCAAAATTATCATAGAAAATCTGATTGGAAAAGTATATTTTATCCATAAGAGCACTTTTAGTTATTATCTACTGTACAGTATTTATTATCAATGTAAGTTCATTTGTAAGCGAGATCATCGCGGGTAAAGCGTAGTTATAATATAAACGTAGTACTTATACATTGAAGTTTAGATGGCTCATATTTATATCCTGAAATCTCCTTTTGTCCAGGCTATTCCTGTCCTTGTTCTTTCTGACCAACGTATGACCTAATATTTTGTATATTTAATCTAGATGTGTATGCTACAGGGTTCCTCCATATCGTTAGCTTTACTTATGGATGTATTTCCTTACTAGTTCTGACCTCTCTGTATTCCATAGTCTTAAATATGAGATTGTTAACATATAGTTTTTGTTACAAATTTCTATAATATAAAATGTAGGTTAAATAAAAGTCACGTTTGCCGTGTTCTATTCAAATATATTGTAGATAAGTTACAAGTAATAATAGCTATTTATTTTGATTGTATGTGCGTTTGAAAAAAATATGTTATAATATTTTAATAATGGTTATGTAGTGATGTATATTATAGCTACCAAGTAGCTGCTGACACAAAAAAGTTCTTAAATATTTTGGTATTATAATATATTAATTATAGTTCTTATTATAACTTTATATTTATTATAATACTACTAAAACTATCATGTATGTGCAGTCAAGCCAAAGTTACTCTAAATAATATGTGAAGTTGGACTTTTACGAAAAACACTCGATTTTCTAAATAGGCTGCATTCAGATGAAAAGGCCCAACATCTTCATCGTCATCGTTGACAATATTATTTTGTATTAGGTTTCAATATTTTTTTTTTTCAACAACACAACCGATACGATCAGCACTTTCTGCTTCTATCACGTTAACAAAATAATTGTTACTGCGATACTTATAGCTAATCAGAACGTCAGACCAAATCTAGACTCTGATGCGCTGGATAGTAACCTTATACTAGATTCTCTTCTCTTCTTCACCATAAATCCATGTCAAAAAAACAGGACTCGTAACACCTCAGTCCTCCCTTGACAATGGCTACTGTGTGTAATAGGACTGGTAGTGATTAATGTTTGTATGTCTAGGTTCTAGATCTATTCTGATGGACGACTAAATATTTTTTAATGGTTTAGGGACATTCGGAGCCAATTTCATGACTACCGACGCCCATAGATATCCACATATAGGTTATACAGATGCGCTGCCCTCCTTTCTCCTCCCACCTCCAGAAGCCACCGGCTACTTAGGTACACGCCGCACGAAACGCGATAGCACAGCTGTCAAATCAAAAAATTATTGAACCTAGCCGTCTACGTTGCTTATTAGAATCCATGCTGCTCGTAATCTATGCGAGCTTCATTTAAATTCATGGAAATACAGTCGAAACGTTTAATTTCTGAGGCACGAATTAGAAATTTCGGCAAGGCTTGAATAAGTTCATTGTTCTCTTGGAGCTTAGCTCAAGATTGTGATTCTAAATTAAATTATTTTAATATAAACATACAAGGGGGAGGGGGGGTCCAGGCCGGGGCAGCTGCCTGCCTGGATACTCCCTGGATACTCTTAATCTCCTCCTTACTAACAGTAAGTACCACTTAAAATCAGATTTGCCCACCCTGGCTCATTATATATACATTTATATTTTATAATATACATTTATTATTTTGTTAAATAAAAACAAACCAATGGGGAAAATTCTTCATTGTGATCCACCTTATGGATTTGATAATAATAATGTCGTCCTAGCCGCATCTGTGTAGACCCTATGCGGATGTCTATGATCGTCGGCAGTCATGAAATGGCTCCGACAGCTCGTTTGCCCCCTATACCATAAAAAGGAAAAGAATACAATGTTGCATATTAAACATGAACAAATACTATATTTAATTTACAATTTTCGGAAATATATTACTCATTTGTAAATATTTGTTAAGATTGTTCTTTTAAACATTGTGAACTAAGCTTATGTAAATAAACGTAGATAAGTAGAAAACTGTTTAAAACTAGAATGTGAATACATGTGTTTTACAGCTGGGATTATGTATATTGTTATAGACACTTATTACAGACATTTAATCCTCCTGTATCGATGAAAGGTATTTAATGACAAAAATGTTCAGAATATTTTGGTACCTGCTTCTGCTAAAAATAAAAATATATTTTGTATTTATATTTACAAACAAGGGTCTAAAAACGGATTTAAATATTGACTATATAAAAAATAAAATATATTTAATCTAGTATTCCTCTGCGCTCAAATTGTTAAATATAGTTCTTATTAATATTTCAAATTTTAAACATTTTGAATTGCTTGGTCATTGTTTAAATAAAAAAATATAAGTATTCATAGTAATATTGTATATAAATTAATTACTTTATAAGAAATTACGCTTGAAATATATTTTGTAAGTACATAATATATTAGTACAATTTTTGTAATATTCTATAAACCGAATTGCAATTCTCTTCTACGTAGCTAAATTTATAAATAGAATGTGTATGCTAAAAAGTTTTTGCTTATAGAGTACTTAATACTAGTCACATAGATATATTATAAATGTCGTTGTTAAATGTATAAATAAGATATTTGATAACAATAATTGTTATTCTAGTCACTGGAAAAGTTGTTTCAAATGTTCAAGTTAATAAAGAGTAAAGGAATAAATTAAAAGATAACAATTTTCTTTCATTTTATCGTATTCGTAGAACATGTAGGCATCTCATCTGGGGGCACGGTAGTTCACGCGACAAGACGAGGCAAGCGACGCCCTTTCTCAAAGTCTTTCGTTGTTTTTTTTTAATCCTCATAAAATTGGTTTCCGATGTACCAGATAGTTCATATTCTCAGGATATGATGTCAATAGTGGACTAATTAAATATTACGTTACTTCCACGACCTCCACAACATTAGCAAAACGGCGAAGCCATATATTTTCACTGATTTGTAAAACTTGTGAAGTTAGGGTCGGTAGAGTCAGGCCATGTAGGTTCAGAAGCTTGGCTCAACACCGGATCTGATATTTTTTTCACAGCTCAAACCTTATGTGGTCGTCTTGGCAACATTTTAAATGAAATGTTTTTGGTGGGATTTCATTTAAAGTAAAAGCTTTTTCAAATTAAAATACTATATAATGATTACATGAAATAAATTAAATTTATAAGAAAATATAGGTACCTATAGGTATGACTGACTGATTTTTTTAATGTATAGGAGGGCAAACTAGCAGTCTGAAGTATTTTTATAACTGCTGACGCCCATAGACATCTGCATGGAGTCATGCGTTGCCCTCTTTTCTCCTTCCATATACATGGGCCACCGGCTAAAATGATATGGCATATATAAGCATAATCAGTAATAAAAATACAATATAAATTATTCTTTATTATCGAAAGTGACACAAAATCAGCTTCTTCGTTACTTATACATAATATATTATATTTTTTGTCTTGTCCATTTCAAATTTCTTTAAAAAAAATATAAAACAAACAAGATAATTAGATCCCCTCGAAGTACGCAAAATTTACCTGATTGAAGTTCTGCGTAATCTACCTTTAGTCGTGGTGCAAACATTGTTTCTTACCTCGTACGTTCCTTTGAGGAATTTGCATGTTAGTGTTTTGCGTTGTTTGAACAAGCGGTATGAAAATTTTTGTTGCAGTAAATAGGTATATTTATTTAATCTTCTTTAAAAAAATATGTTATAAAGTTAAAAAAATATCACATGTAGTTAAAATGAGTGCGCCACTTGAGATAAAATACTGACAGTAAAGCTTACCATCCGTCGAAACGACGGGCAAAAGACATGTAGCTCAAAAATAATAGCATTGACCTATTCACTGAGTACTGAAACGGTCTCTCGGACAAATGAGTTGGCCAGCCAGAACAACACTTTCGGACGTGGCGTTGAAATAATACAGCCAAATTCCTTTGCATTGCCCGTCGAATCGGCAGCGGTTAGCTATGTAGGGTTAAATTTTCGTTTACACAAAGGTCATACTTACATACATCGTTAAATTATCGCATTTTGTGCGTTCTGTAAGTAGCTGGTGGCCCACGGAGGGGAGAGGAGGAAAGAGGGCAACGCATCTGTATAACTATTCGGATGTCAATGAGCGTCGGTAGTTATGAGAATAGTTCCGACTGCTCGTTTGCCCTCTTATACTATTAAAAAAACTGTATTTGAAGTCGAATGGATTTTGTCTATAAATATCGATCTCCATATTGTGATGACTAGTATTTATGAAATCTTTTAACATAACACACATAGTACTGAGTTTCCTCTTACGGCCATGAGTAAGGGTATTGTCAGAATGAGGGTCTTACCGACTCTTCTACAGCGTCAGGTATCAATAACAATTTACGTGTAGTAGCTGATCAGGCTTGATTCTAATGACAGGGTATAATACATTACCCAAACTCTTGTTCGTTGCGTCAGGCAAATTTAACATAATAATATAACCATTGCTTGTATCATTGTCAACGTCCGTCTTTCTTCGTCCATTTCTTGACATTTTTCTCCAACATAGAGACTACACCCATAGACATCCGCAGAATTGTTATCCTTTCACCACTACAATACCCTAAAGTAACAAACTACATGAAACGCAATTACAGCTGTCGCTTTACGGCAACATATTGTGAGCAAGAGGTTCCGCTCAGTCGTGTCGCCCGATTCGTCTGTCTCTCTCTGCCAGCGTTACCTTTAGGCCATCCAACAACAGGCAACATTTCTATAAATAATAATTATCTTTTCCTATTTCTATAAGGTAAGCTGCAGTTTTACTTAGAGTAAAGATACAAAGATATATAGATTTATATAAAACCATATCGTGAAACAATTAGTATTCCCTCGTGTCACATCCAATTTGTCGCCGACTCGCGAACAAGCCACATGATTGGCATCAAAATTAAATTTATTTATCAACACGACACCTTGTAGAACCGAAACGGTAACAACTTCTCTTTAACGGACTATAATAAACAGAAAACGTTAGATTGAGCAAAAGCCAAAATATTATGTCATATAACTACTGCAACTCTGTCTTATTACATGTTGTAGTGACTGGAATTGACAACTAAAAATCTGAAACAACGACCGAAACAACTAAAAATCTGAAATCTACTAGCCTGAAATCTGAAATACTACTACTACCGAATCTGATAACAACTAAAAATGTAAAATCGTAGTTTTCTAGTTTCCATTATAGGTTGAATTACTAAATCACTTCAGTATAATCGTATATTACGGACATAAGTACATAAGTACTTATTTCCTAAAGACACCTTGGGCTCGTGACAATGATAGACTTGTAAGATGGGTGAGTTGGTAGTCAGGAAGAGTTAGCCGCATAATATCCTCCAAGCGGATTGTCACGTAGATGCAAATTTTCCAATTCGATCATATCACAGGTGGGCGCGTCAAATCGTGTTTCTCGAAACTCTATAGTTGTAACTCTGAATAGATATTGATGTGGCCTGCAAAGGTCCATGATTGTGTGATTGTTTTTTATGTCATTAAGAACGTCGAGACACCATTTTTTTTTTGTATTTTCAGGCTTGGATGAAGCCCCTCTAAATGAATAGAAGCGGAATTTAAAGCTCACTTCACTCTTTACACTATTCCGATGTAAAGAGGGTACAATATTTCACGTCCACTTTAGAGATATGATAGAGGCTTGTTGCCACACCACACACGCTAAGTTGGCCACACTTCTATTTACTACCGACGTAAATTTTTCAATCATATTTAAATTAAATGAAACATGAAATGCGTACCTACTTTGTACAGCTTAACTAATAAATAACAATTGATTGGGCTGTAATAGCATTATCCAATATTCTAGTTCACTCGGAACCGCAATTTTAAGTTAGAAATTTGAGCGATTAAATTTCTGAGAGAAATTAATGAGAATATATGAATATCGATTTATATTTTCAGTTATACGATTTTATATTAAATGTTTCGGCCGTTGGATCTCCTTTTTTATGTCATAAGCGGGTAAAGAAAGAGTCAGGGGTCTTTCAATTATTACAGAGACAGATTATATTACCAACAACCAGAGATTATGCTGATGCGTGGTCTTCGCAATCCCTGTCAATGTTCTCATAAGTATTATGAAGTAAACAGGGCTCAGTAGAGTAACCAACACTTCAAGCTGGTCCTCTGTGTTCCATCGGATAAAATGCAGCCATGACACTACCACTGCCAATTAATGAGATACTTAACGCGGCCGAAGATAACTAGACAGATCTTTGGACCCTGTAAAATATGCAATATTCACGAAAAAATGCCTATTTTTAGTATTTCTTGGTAGAGGCAGCAGTATCTAATAAAAAGCTATTAAGCCTCGATCATATTATCTCTATCCTGCTAACATGGCCGTAAAGGACCCCCGCTTACTTAATAGCGGAATAGGATAATTTTCTAATAAACTTGGACATGAAGTTAGCTTTAAATGCCGCTCCTAACGGTTTCAAGTGGCTTACTTCTAGATGGATTAAAAGATGGGAAACTGTAAATAGTGGAAGCCGAGTCGTTCCTAATGGCATAAACAAGCTAGATATTCATAACAAGTTCTTCAGCAGGGTTCGAGTGTCATAATCTGAATTAAGATTATAAAAAAATATATAATATGTAAAATTATTTAAGTATAGAAATACGTAAATAATTTTAGTTTATTTTAATTAGTTGGCGCCATTTTAATAAATTTCGTACATAAGCAACATTGTAAGAATGTAAATATCTTTCTACTTAACCGACATAATATAAAATCATTTAAGTATAGAAATACGTAAATAATTTTATAGACATAGTTATTTCCTATTTCCCTAATTTCGAGAGGAAAATTGAATTTGATACTAGGATATTTGCATGTTTTCTATAGACCTAATACTATCGAGTACCTATTATTCCGTCCATAGAAGACACACAAATACAGCTTTTAATTCGCGGCGAATGCTTCACTGCTATTGATACTTTATTTAATTCGATTTAAGTGAAACTTTTGTATTTAAAAAATAAAACTCATATGACATGTTATGTTATTGTAACAACTACTGTAATGACAATCAATAATTGAGTTTTACTTCAGTGTGTGGTCTAAAGCACACATTTTTTTTTAATTTTCATATTGGGCTCTTATAAGACATTATCACCCAGATTATTTCGTCGTCACCTACGTGTTGTTGTCCAAGGCAAGGCCGATGGCTCTAGATCACGAATGAGGAGTCTAATAACAATATGCAATGACCAAATTAAATCGCTTGTAGGCGACCCCTTAGTAAGTGTTCACTGTTCACGTATCTTTATATTAATTATTTCTTATGTGCATGTGTGACATACACACGCATACTGAACTCCTACACAACTAGGCCGACTTTAACGAAATTTGTTGTGTGTTGAAGAGGATTTGAAAATGGTTTAGATTCACAAATCAGCCCGGCAGGTGGCGTCTGACGGGCAGCTAGTTATTACATAAATTGCTTAAAGTTATACGCATCTGAATAAATAATGTGCAGGCTAATGCCGACAACATTTCCAAGGGCTGTTTGAATAATTTACGGCGCGTGTGTTGTATGTACGAGTGTGTACGAGTGTACACGAAGATATTTTAAAATTGTATGCTAGTCACATTGAAAGGAAAAGAAATTGTGTATTTATAAAATGAAAGTTAACTATACTGGTATATGATGCGAATGTATATGATGTAGGGTCCGGAAGACCAAGACGGACGTACCATCATCAGATTGATCCATCCATCATCAGGTGCGTTTGTATGAAGAGAGATGAATGTGGAGGAAGCCAGAAGAATGTGTAAAGATCGTGACATGTGGCACTCTGTACTCTTTCCTTTTCCCGTTAGAGAACTGGCGTAAAGATATGGTTTGTCATATTTTTAACGACTTATTTACTTTGCCTATTTATTGCAATACCTGGGGTAAAATTAATGAAAAATTTCATAGTACAACTGAGATTATTTCAACCAACAATCGATATATTAACATAAAAAAAAATCTTTTTACTGGCGGATCAACTAGTATCAACGCATTCGCGATTCATATTTATACACTATGTAACAAAAACCCTGTTGTTCCTTTTAAGAGTATGATCAGAATCGATATACAAGTGTAATAGTTCACCTCATTTAGTTCTATTGTTCATCTTAAAATTATAAAATAAATATTAATTAACTACAAAATTATTGTTAAAAAAGGTTACGTATACCCCGTATTCCGCGCGGCAATATTTCTTCAAGCCTTTGACTTTCGCCGCCTAGCCATTGCGTCGCCTCCGATGCCGACTCGTGAGTTCATGACCTTGACACGTGACGATTAGCTTAGCACTATTTTACGTGAATCGTTATCAAATTTTTGATTTCATGTAACTTTTCACTTATGTAAAGCACTTAACGAATTTTTGATTTCATGTAACTTTTCAGTTATGTAAAACTTATGAATAAGTACTATGTTATAATAACATCCACTTGACGGTTGCGTAAATTCTGTTCGATATGTCCGCCTTCTAATTCTACGCACTTTTCGCATCTTTTAACAATATTGGTGCGTACGCGCTCTAGCACCGATGTATCCGATTTAAGTTCGTCAAATGCTGCCCGTATCCGCAATCACATACATATTAAAATATTCCTCATTCGAATACGACATAGCTCAAAAATCACAACACCACAAATCACTCACAAGTCACACCACCACAAATCACTTACGATAATTTAAACAATGTCTAATAAAGCGGGGACGTCCTTCCGGTCTGAGGTTCGCTAGAAACTAAATACGAATAACATAAAACATTGCAATTATGCAGGTGTGTCGGCACGTGTCAAAGAGTTCGAGCCGCTCGCGCGCGGTCCTTTGACATGCCGCCCACTCGGAAGCCGCTTTGTTTACATACAAATTAGGGATGATAAACATTTTTTGTGGTATCGAAAGTTATCAATGTTTTGATTTTAATTGATAATTGCCCAATACTTGATGTTATCGAATTATTATTTTCACTATTGATATACCTATACGTATATGTACGTTCCCTTAAAGGGAACAACAGGGTTTTTGTTACATACTGTATACCAAAACCGTCTTTTGTCCCGTTTATATCTGGCTATTTTCTCTCAGACCAACCTCTGATCAAATATTTTATGTATCAATCAATCTAAGAGGGTTATTTTAAGCAACATGTATTTCTTAGGCAAATTAAGGAAATTTGACAACAGTGAATGAGCATAAGATAATTAGATAAGTGACAGATAAGAACGTAGGCGTTCAGCAATTTGCTTAAGAAAGCAATAAGAAGTAGCTATAATATTCAGATTAAACAACATGAAAATAGAAATTTTCAACCCAAATGTCTACTGTACGCTTTCACAAAATTATAAATATTAATCCTCCATTTTGTATTTACAGTCGAGTCCAAGGTTTATATGAATACGTAAAGTTACGCAGTTACAATGAAACTCTATGTTTACGTAATACCCTTCAGACGAAAGGGCCGAACATCTGCATGTTGAAAATTCTTTTAATGCCTTCTCCATTACGAGTATGTTACTTGTTATAATGTCACGTAAAAACCTTTTTAGGTGTCCAAAGTGTTCTAGATATTAAATTTATTATGTTGCACAACTGTTTATATTCAGAGAGTAGCTTAAAATTAAATAACTTATCACAGAATGAGTTTTATATAAGATCATATTAAAACTCAGGCTCTTAGTAATTATCACAGGCTTTTTGTTCTACAATTTTGGTCATAATTCCATTCAGTATTTTACACTGTCGTGACATCAGCATGTATTTTGCAATCGGAGGAGTGAGTGTAGACTCGCACTTTACCTGGCTGTTAGCAAGAATTAAATAACTCATATTTGTTTCTCTATGAAAAGAAAAATCATTTTATTTAAATTGTTGAACAAAAGTTGTTTCGCTGAGTTTGGTAGTATTTTAAAAGTTTTTATCAAACTAGATCACGTGGAAAATGGAAAATCACTCCGAGGCGTCCCATAGGAACATTTTTTCGGGGTAAAAAAGATATATATAACACGTTATTATACGTATATTTACACATGTTTAAAAGGAACAACAGGGTTTGTGTTACATGTTGTATATATCATAACACCTCTGATATTTATGATACCGCTTTATGATATGATTATACATATAGTAAGTACTAGCTGCTTATATTGCAAAAACAAAATAATAGTAAAATTGTGGATACTTATAATTTATAATAAAGTCAGTCTAGATTGTAGTTATATCTTGATGAACTGCTAAATTTAGCCTATCTCGATCTACATTACATAATATAATCCAGGCAGCTCATAGTCAAAGCGAGCTTGATTTAAATGCAATGAAATTCAGTCCAAGCATTTAATTTCGGATATTCGAGTTAGAAATTTTGGCAAGGCTTGAATGAGATCATTGTTCTCTTGGAGCTTAGCTCAAGTTTGCGATTCTAAAGTAAATTCCTTTAATACTAACATACT
>LUGF01050135.1:212147-225428 GCA_001625245.1 Calycopis cecrops
CAAAACCAATTATTAGTAAACCGTATATGTCAAAGATCATCTCCTGATTTGTCTTTGTTTTCAATGGATATAACCCTAAAATTTGAATGGTCGTTAATGAACACTTGGGGAGTGATCATTTGATGATAAAGATTAAAACCAATGTTTCTACCAACTTTCTTAAAAGTTGATTGGTTGAAATATAGACTAAGTATTGAGCGGAAACAAGTAGACTTTTTGTTATCAGATAATCAGCCTATGATGATTTTATTTATTTATTTATTTATTTATTTTACACAACTTAAAAACTATCATTACAGGTTATGCCTAATGCGATAGCTAAGTACATAATATTTTAAATTTAAATCCCAAAAAAATGTTTTTACAATAATAATCTTACTAATAATGTAATATAAGTAATTATTACTAATTAGTAACCAGCATTATGCTGAGCAATAAAAATTTAAAATATAATAATAATCTTACATACCTATATAATAAAAATTTGTATAAATGTCTGTATACAATTTTTCTATGTTAATAACTAATTATCTTATAGTAATTTTTTAGAGATCATACACATAGACGCTTTTGTGAACTCACTCATAGAACATGTAAACAAGTCCAGATTTTCAGCAATTAAATTTGTGATAATCCTCTTGAGCGGAATCAATTCAAACCAAAGCCGTACTGGAATTCAGATACCTCGAAATCAGTAGCAGAAAGACGCAGAGCGTTCGCAGTTTTTCGAAGAAAACCTACTCCAGATAATTTAAAAATTCTCCAAGATTAAATTAGTATTACTCAAAAAGTGATTCGCGGTAGAAAGCCATTTCATTTCATGACTTTTGTGACAGTATCGAATCGGTGACATCTCCTAGTGAAATGTGAGGTAAAGTGAGGTGGTTCAAAGGGTACAGGAAGCACAGAGACACAGTATCTTTTGAGATGGCGGACAAGTTACTTTGTAGTTTGGCACCGGATTATACAGCACCAGAAGCTCCAAGATTGTTTAGGGAAAATATACGATTATTTTTACCGTTTCGGTACACAAACTTACAAATACAGTTAAACAGTCCGATACAGCTCCAGAAATCGATAATATTTCTATGATAGTAGATTCCTGATATTCTTTGATCAGGAATCTACCAGTAAAATTATAACAGCAAAATTATATTAGTCACATTATTTAATAGATTTTTATATATCTGGTTTGTACCAGTTCAATGGAAAGATATTAAAATTTTTCCTGTACCGAAACATAGCACTAATGATAGTTCAGTTTTAGATGTATGTGGCTGGATAGGCGATTAGGATGGAACAGACACATACACGAATTACATACGAATATATGAAATTTTTTAAATGTTTTTAAAGTACTTGCAGGCTTAAAATGGGGTATTCATTCAAAGCATTTAAGGTTACTTTATATTTCTATCATTCGAAGTAGAATAGATTACGGTAGTTTTTTATACGACGTTAGCATTAAAAGTAATTTATGTAATCTGGATAAAGTTCAGAATCAAGGTATGAGAATAGGAAGGTGGATTGATTAAGAGTACGCCGGTGCATGTCATAGAGAGCTGTGCCTCCAACCACTGCGCATTCGCAGGAAATATCTGTCTGCAAAATTTTATCTTAGGTCTAGATCGATAGAAAACAATATCACTCTACATGTCGTACATTACACATTACATTCAGATGCGGCCTCCACTCCCACTCCACTACGCCAAGGTAGCAGCATCTTCAGGTGGGACATTCGCTGGACCTTGTCTTACATTAGGCAAAATAAATTTAAAATATTTAGTCTTTTCACTATTCAGCAAGTTTGTAAGAATAGATGGATGTATGGCTGTTTGGTACATTTTCACGTGAGAACTATAACATGGATAACAATGAAACTTAATAATAATAAAACTTATTCAATAGAATTATCACATAGACCATAATTCATCTATATATATTACATATAATACAATAACTAATACACTAATACAATTACAATGGAATGCACAAATCATTCGTCCTAAGCGTAGTGAGTTTGAAGCCCTACTAAATCAAGACCAGTAGTAAAAGTCTTGTTGCAGGGGATCCAAATGGACATCACACTAACTGGTCGAACAAAATAGACTCACGTGGTAGCCAAATATTTGATGCGATTTTGGAAAATGGTTATGTGTCATTAAACGATGGTACACATACGAGAGTTAAATTATTAACCGTCGTTATTTTTTTAAAATTACGTTTATTGGATGAAATCCACTTTAACCGCATACTAGAAGTGTCATCGGTACTAATCGATTTCAATAATTCATTCAATTGCTATCGAAGAGAATGCAATTAAAATAAAAGGCATCTCTGAATACGAAATTAATCTTCATTTGAGTAATAAAATAAAAGGACGCTGTGAAAAAAAAATATTGAAGGATTCACAGAAAAAAAGGTTTTGTCATCATTTAGTTGAAAGACTATTAAAAGTATTTGTATAAAAGGAATACCACCACGCAATCTGGCGACGATAAAGTTAGTTATCTATATATATATATAGGTATATATATGTTATCTATATAATATGTTTTTTATACGGGGCAAACGAGTAGTCGGAGCCCTTTTCATGATTAAATTAAATTAAATTAAATTAAATTAAAATTTTATTTATTTCAATGATTGATAAATGAATGATGATTACCGACGCACATAGCCATCTGCATGAGACTATACAGATGCGCTGCCCTCCATTCTCCTTCCATCTCCATGGACCATCAGCTACTTACACGGCATGAAACACGACAGCAAAGCTGCCACTTCACGTTGATCTCGTGTAAGGAGAGGTACCTCCCGGTCGTGTTAGCCCAATTCGGCTGCATGCAGATATACAGTGTGGCACTACCTCTTACCATGTTTACTATTACAATGGCCCGATAGGGGTTGGTTCAATTCGAATGCTGTAAACATTTCTACTCTTTTTTAATAGCACAACTGCTATTCAAATGTATGTTTCTTGTGCTTCGATGTGATGCTTTGCATTAGCTTTGCTCCCTTATTTGATTTTAAACAGAATTGGAATTGACGTACATTGAAATTATCATAATTTATTTAATTTGCTACACGTTATTAAAAATGTATATGAAAAGAAAAATAGATCAAGTGCGTGTGGGGTCACGCGCAGTGTAGGGTTTCGTACTTGTGTATGACAACTTTGAGTTCACGCTCAAAATCATCACCTAAAAAACGAGCCCATATTTGACGGTGGTAACTACTTCACGCTCGATTCAAGTAGGTACTCCCACGCAGTACAGTCAGAACGTTGCTATTCAAATGGGTATTATAATTGTTATAAAAGTTGCTTTGTTTTCTCAGTTTTTACTTCCTACTCATCCGTAACAGTTTTCCTTTAAATTTCATTATACAAGGTTGATAAAAGCGAAACGCGTTAAATTAAACCACATGTACTATAAGTGCCTACAGTTAATCCGAAACTATTAAAAATGTTTACGACTAATATACGAAAATACTTTTTCAAAGACATTAAATAGCAAAAAAATGTGCTTTGTACCGGCTCGTACAGCGAGCGGCAACCTCGCACAGGGCGAATAGCCCTGGCTGCCCATCGTCAGCGATCAAGTGACGATACAGCGTGTATGAGGTGAGAAAAAAATTTTAAAAACTCCTGTGGCTAAACTATTGTACCGATTGATCTGATGTTTGTTGTGTAGCTCGGAAGTGATATACTAATTATGTGGTTGCATTAAACGCCTCTCGCTTTTATCAACGCATCGCATATCATATCGCATTGATTATGAAAATTGTTATTTTAAATTTAAGTTATTCTACGTCATTTTTTTTGGAACAATTTAAAAAAGAGTTAAGTATTCATAGTCACTTAATTTATTTAATATAAATGTCGTTGTGAAATGTTAAAATGAGATATTTAATAATAATTTTCTTTTTAGTCAATCGAAGCGTTGTTTTAAATGTTCAAGTAATTAAAGGGTAAAAGAATAAATTAAAAGATAATAATATTCTTTAATTTCATTCATATTGTGTACAGAAATTGCTTCTTCAAATTTTATAACAATGTTATGATTGCAATATTATCTTCATAAAATAAACTTTTCGAAGAAACAAAGACAAGATTTTTCACAAACATTATCCAATATATTTTTATACTGTAAACTGGACTTAACATACTATTTTAATCGAAGTATTTACCTCGCTACTCGTGACCACGGCCGTTGCATTATAGCCGAAACGTCGAAAGTCGAGGTCGATTAAGTCCTGTTTACAGTATAAAAATATAAATACAAATCGTGAAAGCTCAAAACAATTTAATATCAATATAACTATTTTCAGGTAAAATAAAAATAGTAAGATAAATTGTCCCACAAAACAAAAAAGAAAAAAAAGTACATTTTACAATCGAAAGAATATGTTGGTATTATTAACATATTCGCTCGTCAACCAGCTAAATTAACACATTCTTCTTGAATCCTTGAAATTTTGAACAGTTATTATCCACACGGAAATCATCTTCCCATTTTTTTACATTATGAGGGAACAAAAAGAGGCATAAGGATCCTCTTGATGACTACCTAGTACCTGCTGCCTTTCGAAGATCATTGGAAGGAAGAAAGAATTCCAATGGTATTACTGAAACTCACAATATACACTAAACGCCGCCAATAATCACCGCCGCAAAGTAGCAGCTATACTGTACAGTATAGCTGCTACTTTGCGGCGGTGAGGTAAATGAGAGGTACCTCTCGTTAGAGCCGCCCTATGTATACTGAATGCAGCATGTCAATACAAAAACAAATCTTGTTGAAGATTTTACATCACTCCGTTGTGTGTTACTTAATATCATCGATCTATCCGGCGCTCAAGGAAAACGGATTTTCATCAATATTTACTGAACGATTTAAGACATCAATTTTTCATAGTTTTTTGGTTTTCTCCGTAAAAACGGTAATTGCACATTGGTTGGTGTATCAATTCGACGCCAACTCCACTCCAATTCAACTCGACGAATGGCATTGTGTCTCTTACGAGTGAATTAGTCAACTTTACAAGTTGAAAGTTACTACGCGTGGCCGACACGTTAGCCACGAGCGTACTAGCCAACTTACCAAGTTGACTAGTTCCCTACAAAGCTTACATTTAAATGCCATACGTCGCGTGGAGTGCCAACACCTTAAGGTGAGCGTTAAATCTATACTAATATTATAAAGAGGAAACCTTTGTATTTTTGTATTTTTGTATGTTTGTATTGAATAGGCTTAAAAACTACTGGACCGATTTCAAAATTTCTTTTACCATTACTTAGAGGGATTCTTCCGAATCCGTATAGGCTATATTTTATCTCGAAAAAATGTTCCTATGGGATGTTTTTCACGGGATCAAAATTTGCGCGGCTGAAACCGCGGAGTGCAGCTAGTGAATTATAAAACGTAAAATCTTGTAAAACAGTACAAGTACGTACCACCATTTTAATCATGCTATTTCTTTGGGAGATTCATTAATCATCGATTTTTTATTTGTTTTTTTCGCCTTACTGATAGGCCAGGATCATGAGACCATACCGCCTCTTCTTCAGTCATTTATTTAGTATTAATTACATTGTTTTATTTTATGGATTTTACTAGCTGCGCCCCGCGGCTTCGCCCGCGTAAATTTCGATATCGTGGAAAATCATTCCATGGCATCCCTCAGGAACATTTTTTCGGGATAAAAGCTATCCTATGTTACTTCTAATACCTCCAAGAACATGTGTACAAAATTTCATGATGATCGGTTGAGCAGTTTTCGCGTGAAAGGGTAACAAACAAACTTACATTCGCATTTATAATATTAGTAGGGATTAAAGTCTTGTTCTATAATATCCGCCAAGAGGCGCGTGGCCTCTTAGCGGACATTTTCTGACTTTCAATTCAGTTGTCTTAATGTTAGATATTATATTTGCACAGGTTATCAAATCCATTTGTTCAAACCAACTGAGATGCACAAATAGCTGCTTGGGTAACAAATTATAATAATTTATGATTACAGACATTTTGTATTCATTGGGCTAGTAAATACATGTTTGATATCGGATAATAATAGATATTGTAAAATAGACCAGTTCTAGAAACTACGAAGTAATACAGCGAACCCATCATACGTGTTTTGAAAAAAAATATATCCTAAACTCTTTTTTTATAGTATCATCGAGGTTATACAGATGCGTTGTCCTCCTTCCTCCTTTCTTCTCCTTCCACGGGCCACCGGCTACTTACACACAGCACGAAACGCAACGGCACAGCTGTCACATTACGCCGCGGCCGGTTTCGTGTAAGCGTAAATTAAATATAGTTCATTTATTCATTGTTTCTTGAAAAAAAAATAGTTCACGTTACAATTTCGGAACTTTATTTTTTAGGGGGCAAAACAAGTGACTTTTAACGCACGTGTACACACATATTGCCTAATACATTGTCGATTCGTGAGATAATAAAAAAAGTATGGAAATATTGAACGTAAAACGTCTTTTCTTTTATATACCTTGTAACAAAAATTGTAATTGGGCGATTGCCTGTATAAATAAATAAATAAATAAAAAAAAATAAAAATAAGCCTTTAATTTCAGTCGTTGAGTAACGGATGATGCCTAAGATAATATATGTAGGTATATGTAGGATATCCGCAGCTTTCTCCTCACGGTAATAAGTTAGAACCTGTCACCCATGGCCGTCTCTCTCTCTCCAGAAGCCGAGATGAAGTCATGACGTACTTTACGCTAGCCTTTCTAGTTTCTACCCGTAGCGGGGCTAGGTTTCCCGTAACTCTCGGCGAGGCCACCCATTAGAAACGGGTGATTACAGTCTGATGAGGCGTCTATCCTTTTCTAGAACTAGGGCCTTCTTACTACGACTACTGAAACAGAAAACTGTAGTTTTAAACGGTTCGAGTTCGACATAATCATATCTCTTCCCTTTGAGCCATCTCGCACAGTCGCATTTAAAAAAATATATTTTTGAAGTAAAACTTCTATACCCGCGCTTGACTTGGGGAGTAAGCTGACGAGAGCGTTACGAAAGTCACACATCGGGAGAGGCCAATGAAAGTTGACATTCAAATTCGATTTAAGTGAAACTTTTGTATTTAAAAATAAATATCATATGACATGTTATGTCATTGTAACTACGGAAATGAATTTGTGTATTAAATCCATAGAGATATAAAGAAAGAATTCTGATATCTATGATTAAATAAATAATTAAGTTTTACTTCAGTTGTGTACTTTACACACACTTTTTTTTAATACCACTTTCAAATAGATAGAGTGCAGCTACAGTTTCTCGGTATTTCGCGTATAAACCAATTTTCTGAAACACTTAATTAGTATTCCCGAGTGTCACATCCAATTTGTCGCCGACTCGCGAACAAGCCACATGATTGGCACCAAAATTAAATTTATATTTTATCAACACGACACCCACTGGCATGGAATCGCGACAACATCTCTTGAACGTACCAACAACACAAAAGTTCTTTATTAGATACCTAAAGAACTTTTGGTAAAAACAAATTTTGATAAAATTAAAAAAAAATTACAAAGGTATCCCAACAAAATCAACCTGTAAAAAACCAAGTCTCGCAGCTCAATTTTTCTACCATAAAAAGTTGTGAGATCCATGTCGCAAGCCAGCAATTCGGTTAATTTATTTAGTCCCTACTTAAGGAACCTTCTGTCTTAATTTATTATCATATCAATATTAAAAATCTTTTAAATTTTAAATAAAAACATCGACTTGGCCAATCAACAACACAAAAGTTCTTTTTTAGATAGTAAAAACTTTCATAAAAACAAATCTTGATAAAATTTAAAAAAGAATACAAAGGAAAACAGTTTGCACAACTCAATATTTTTGGTGAATTCTACCATATTGTGAATTTATGGTGGTCTACTTGTGCACGAGTAGTTCTAAATTATTCAAACGGCTCAACCAGAACTACTAAGAGGTAAGTAGATTTTGTAAGACGTAATGCCACATGACATGCAGTCATGTTTTGTGTGTCATGTTTGCATGCAACCGAATTGGGCCGGCATGATCGGGGTGGAACTTCTCGCTTACACGAGACCGTCGTAAAGTGACAGCTGTGCTGTCGCGTTTCGTGCCGGTGGCCAATGGAGGTGGGAGGAGAAAGCAGAGTAGGACATCTGTATAGCATCTATGAGGGTGACTATGGGTTTCACTAGTCATGAAAATAGCTCGGACTGCCCTTTTGCCCCCCCTATACTATAAAAAAAGAAAATGAGAATTTTAATCTATTTGTCTGTTTATTTGACCGCACATAATGTAAAAATGTTGCACAGATTTTAATGAAAACTTATAAAATTATGTCCAGAAACTTCCTAAAAAGTTAAAAAAAAATTATTTCCCTCGGGATAGATTTTACGGTAGTAAAACCGCGTACTTATCTACTAAATGTATCAGTAATGTAATCAGTCATCACTGAACTGCTTGTTCGTTTCTCATCTTTGTCATATAAAACAAACAGTACTTACCCAAGGCTAAGTCTTAGCACATTTACATCACCGAGTATTTATGCACCTTTCTGCTAAACGTGGTGATTAAATAGCATTCACACTCCCAAGTAGACGCTCTGACTAGAATTTATTACCTTTCCAGTTTCACTGCTCCAGTTATTTTTTACGACGTTTACTGGAACTTTATAGCCAACAATACCCACAGAGTGCCTACAAGAGACAATAATAGTAACTACTTAAGGGTGCATACAACTGTAAATGCTTTTATGGAAATAAAATCGTTTTCATTTTGGCAGTAGCATCTTAGCTGACGATATAATAAGATTAAGCCGTATTTAGGTCACAGTTCAGGTGCTAATATTATGTAATTACTAACTTCATCAAGACGACGCAGCAATTACAGCGAAATCAACCAGTGGCGCATTTAGGTCACCAATTGGAAATGTGACTTGTGACATAGACTCAAGATACGATAAAGACTTTTTCAATTAATCAATATATCATTTTTGTCCTTCACAGTTTATCCGAAATATATTTAATCACTATCATTTATTTATTTATTTCAATTTACAATTCTTGTAGGTAGTTATTTAATGGTATAACAGTTATACAGTTATATACCATTGAATAACTACCGACGCCTATTAACTTCTGCATGTATATAGAGAGATAGCATAGTCTACACTTTTAAGACGTTGTCGTAATGATGATGTGATTAAGGGACGGAACGGGAAGGTACCTTACCTTCTACCTTTCCGGTGGTGCTAACCCGATTGGAACCATTTACGTGACTGAATTTCAGGGGAAAAAGTAATTTAATGTTCTACTAGATTGTTATCTATTACCGAGCTAAGTATTATTTAGTCCGTACCTTAGTTTTTGCATGAATATCTATCGTAGCTTAGTCTGTGAAAAACTGCAGTAAGCGGATCGCAAGCCCCTTAAGAAAGCGAAAACACCTAGTGTTTATTGAGGATTACCCGCGCAAATGATATTCCTAGACTAAAGCCTCTTTACTTTTATAATAAAAACGTGTTTCACGATGGCGGCGGCTCCGCCGATGTCGTTTTACCGATAAGTGCGGCAGCGCAATCGCATCAGACTCCTAAAAGTGTCTAAACTTTAAGTATACGTTACCTTTTTGTTATTTTTTTGGTAACTTTTAAGATACGATGCTAAGATGCCTTTACGCACGTTACCCAGGAGCCCGGGTGGCTCAACCGGGTACAGTGTCGGGCTCGCAAACGGGGATGCACTACCGACTAAACCCCAGCGGATACCTCCAGCCACTTTTATTAGTGGGTCCCGGATCTGCAAGGAACAGGATACCTCCAGCGAGAGGCTGGCCTCGGAGAGACCAGACCTCTCGTCCTTGGGGACTGTCCGGCTGCCTTTGATCAGTCTTTACTACGAAGTGGAACCGTGCAATAGGGTCAGGTTCCTATCCTGACCCATGCCCCACTACTCCAAAAGAGCACACCTTGGACACATGATACGAAAACGTTTCTGCTAGTCTCTTCTACACCGCTATCTGCTGATTCAGAGGGACGAGTGGATGACCCTCCAGCGGAGCTGCTCTCCGTCTCCGCTAGCTTTGTCCGGCATAGCGTTGGGGATCACAGAGTCACGCAAGCCCCCCACCGCGACAAGGTAGCAGCGTCTTACGTTACCTAGATTTATTTTCTAATACTTATAATCTACTTATAAGACCAACTTATATTATAAATGCGAAAGTGGAAAAAAGAGTCTGTATGTTTATTTATTTCATGCAAAAACTGGGAGAAAATTTAAAGCTAATTACAATAAATAAATTCTTTATTTTCTCTCATAAACTAGGATGTACAAGATAACTTAGTTATGATAGGTATGCTTAAATTTTAAATATATATTTTTTAATCTTTTATCCTAGTAAGAGACTGGGGTCCATACTAGGTCAAAGACCTGTGTCACAAATCCCCAGGCCCCAAAGTTAAGCTAAGCTCTGTGTTTTATGAGAAAATTCAAATTTAGTAGCATTTAAAGTATACTAATATTAATATTAGTTAATGTGTGTGTGTGTGTGTGTGTGTGTGTGTGTGTGTGTGTGTGTGTGTGTGTGTGTGTGTGATGTGTGTGTGTGTGTGTGTGTGTGCGCGCATGTCTGTGTGTGTGTATGTGTGTGTATGTATGTGTTCATGTATTTCTGTGCCTGTGATTATTTCTTAATAGCAATGATTTTTTCTGTATTATCATAATCCATATGCTTCAACAACAAAGCAAATGGGCAAAGGATGTCTTGCAGGATATTATTGGACAAACCTTATTTCTTCTATTTCTGTGTGAATTATGACTATGAATTGTCGAAAGTATAAATTTCGTCCGGCGATGGGTTTTAAGAATGGTTTGTAATATATATATTTGTCGAACACTTAGTACCTCGCATGTTGCATACAGCTCAGTCGTGGGATAAAGAAACGGTAGTTGCCAGCCAACTTTTAATAACATTCTTTGGGTTCGTTCGAGCTTTAGCATATGCGACTTAGCGGCACCACCCCACGCACATATGCAGTATGAGATCAAGGATTATGTATGAGTATGAGATAATGTTAAGTATACCATTTTATTAACTTTTTACTAGCACAGTTACGTAGGGTCTTTAGTACAAACATCAATTTGCGGAGTCTAGAGATAAGGCCTTTTATATGTGGGTGGAAGGTTAATCTGTCATCAACAATAACGCCGAGATATTTTATAGTCTCACTTTTTTCAACTTTAGGACAATGACAAGAACTGTAAATGTCGAGATAGGAGTGTGCTGTGATACTGTTTTGGTGAAGTATAGCAGGATCGGGTTGTGAAGAGTCAGTAATGCTAAAAGTCATAAATTTAGTTTTGCTGACGTTCAGTGAGAGCTTGTTACTGTGGAGCCATTTTATTACCTCATTAAAAGCCAACTGAGCATGTGTAGAAGCTTGTGTCCAATTGTCACCCGTTATTATTATCGCCGTATCGTCTGCATAAGCAAATATTTTACCATGGGGGATTGGGAGTAGACATAATTGATTTAAATATATGGAAAACAATGTAGAATCAAGTATACTACCTTGCGGAATACCACAACTAACCAATAGTTCATCACTGAGCCATGAATCAATTTTGACTTTTTGACGTCGATTAGTCAGTCAGTCACAGTCACAATGTAGAATAACAACCTTTTTAATTTTTATTCCGGTGAAATGAATTCCCTTGGTTACTTATTGAAATCAGTATAGCTGTGAAGTACAGATAGTTTTAATTACACAATGTTACATGAGTTTTTTTTATAGTATAGGTGATTTCGACGGGCAAATCAATGTGAGCGGAGAGGGCTCGGGCTTGACGAGAACAGTAGGTGATATAATTCGTTTATTTCCGTAGGCACTACTGCGTAGCACTACTGGTAGTGTCGTGGGTATTTTTTCTTCCCTATGACACTACCGGTAGTGCCATGGGTAAATTTGCATCTTCCGTGACACTACTCATATTTCAGAAGTGTCATAGGAAATTTGTTCCCCGTGGCACTATCGGCTTTCTAATTATTTTTCTGCACTAGAATAAAAAATTTCATGCTTATATAAGCTAGTCAAGTGAAATACTTGGCACTTATAATTGGCTCGTAATATTACTCGGCTTAGAGCCGCTTCCTGATCACCTCAAGGCATTCCTGAATGGGTATATTAGTAAACAACGATTCTACATCAAAGCCATTGAGTTATTATTACTACGTACGTACGTAGTACATACATACATATAACACAATGATCAAAGCTTACTAAAATCTCATCTGGTCCCAACTTCATGCCTCTAATGATATCGACGAAATGCCAAGAATCTTTCACGAAAGTTTCTAAAACATTAAAAATTTAATAAACAAAAATAATCGACTTGTATTGTCCTCAATTTCCTCGTGGTCGTATAAACAAACATATAGAACAGACAATACAAGAATATTGACAACGGTAATCCACAAAACGATCCCTAGCACTTCCGCTAAGCGATCGGTTATTAAAGCTGACGAGTGAACTGTGAAGGTTCCATTTCCTGTACCACGCTCTGGTCCAATTTCAACTGTCTCAGAGTCAATATTCAGTGTCGCAAGTCAATTTTCACTTAAACATCCCAGCGACTTCGATGAGCTATTTTAGTACTGTTTCTATTTGCTACAGCTATTGACTTTATATGACCAACTGCTTATGTTATTATTATTTTTTAGCGATTATTGCCCAAAGGAACAATCGAAGCAATTTGGTGATTACAGATGCCTGTATACACACGCATGTGCACCTGCTCTCCTTCTCCCCCATCGACCCCAAATTATCCATTGGAAGCACTATTATATTTATACCTAGTCTAGTCATAAGTTCTGTTACAAAGAAAAAATATTGCAATTGCATTCGGATCCTGTCCTTTCCGAATTCTTTCTCTCACTGCTTTGACCACCTTTTTCGTACGAACACTGCGTAGTCGGTCAGATCTTTCTCTCTCACAAACAGAGGAACTTGCATTGTAACTATTAATAGCCCGGTAACATTTGACTAATACCAAGTGTATGGAGAGTGAGTTAAAATTGCAATTGCAGTAGGGGAACCACCCTACTTTGTGTAATGCTATCACAGCAATTATGTTCACTTTATCACCCTACTTCATTTTAGTATCGCAAAATATTGTACAATATATTGGAGCCAAAATGAGAAAACACAACGAACAATCATATAAAAATGACAGATTCCAGATTCTGTAATATTTATTTATTTTCA
>LUGF01050150.1:19361-32240 GCA_001625245.1 Calycopis cecrops
GGACCAGCAGGGTTTGGAAGCCACATCGCACGCCGAACTCAATGTCTGTACTGCATCTGTAATTGTAATAATAACGATGATATGAATCAGGTTGTGAATCTGTACTATATTACAAAATGGTAGTTTCTAACATTTTTTGTACATTTACAATTACAAAATAATACTTTAATAATAATACATACAAAATAAATCGCGAGATTGTAAACTGTCGGAAAATTGTGAACTGTACAAATCATTCACAATTTAACGCATTATTTTTCGTTAGTTTATAATCTGTCCTGACCTAAACCGTGAAATTGTGAACTCTGTATCAATTAACCGTTTCGCTGCGGCGAACATTTTCTAAAACTCTGAGCGGTGGCGGCGTACAAATACGTCGTGACACGGCAGCCGTGTCATACGCCATACGATAAGACTACACGGCTACCGTGTCACCCGCCATGTGTTTAAACATTTGTTATTTTATACGTTTAGAGACTTAATCCATTCAGTTAAAGTTAAACCACGGGTGTAACCGGAAAGGTAAAGTTGTTTTGAGTGGTATTTGAAAAGATTTAACCAGTATTTTACTAAATATGGAAGGTAAGCGACTTTTTATTCAGGTGTAGCAAACCTTTTATAAGTTATATGTTATAAAATAAGTACCTACAATATTGAAGTGAGTTTCCAAAATAAATTACCTTCATTCTATAATATGTTAAATTTATTGTATTAGGTACTTATGTTTAAGTTTATTAATCTGTGCTTATGTTAGTAATGTTTTTTAGTTCATTGAAGGTTCAGTTTTTGCATTCGTTTTAAGACCAATACAAGTTTATAAAACGATGTAATTATTTGATTTGTGAATGTTCTTAGTTCACTCGTTAATACTCATATCTGATGTTATTGACTTCATAAACATAATACACAAAAAGAAAACATAAAGTTGTATTACCACACTTTATTGAGAACTATAATACAAACTATAATAAACTCGTCATTGTGCTTTAAAACACATGCATTCATTTATCTTTAGGGTTATTGTTTCACAGCCGCACTCACTATTTTTTTGCAAGCTTTTTTATGCACGTTGTGAAGTGAGAGCTGGCTGCAAAAATACTGGCCGATCAATTAAAAGAATAAAATGTTTTTTTTTTATAAAGTTAGTACCTACATTCTTATATCGAGAATAAAAAATATCATTATATGCCTGCACGGAATTTGTTCCTAACTTTTATGTGTCTTGTAATAGCTGTCTCTTACTCCATTGATATAGTAACTGTGTGAAAATAGCTCCGGAGACGATATAATACTTATAAACAAGGTTTGCCTGGACATACAATGGTACTATTTTTTCTCGATATAAGTACAAATTTAAAAAAGAACATTTTACACTCTTACTCGATCGGTCAGTATTTTTCCAACCTGCTCTTGGACTATTCACTGTTTTTACATTGTGTCTTTTGAAATCTTTCAAAAAGCCGCCACCTAAAACGGGCTACAAACTGACACAATGACCAATTGACCATAATATTATATATCATAATATTTAAAACAGTAATCTAATGTAAATATTTAAAAGCCTTTTCTTTCCTTCCATTCCATTTTGATTTATATATGTATTTGACGTCTGGCGTGACCCCATGCATCTAATAGTATCATTTTCTTAATGTGCCTAATTAAAAGTTATTATTGATACAGCTCATAAAAGGTTGACAATCGCTATTTTTTTCTTTTTCATAGAATATTCAGAAACGAAGCATACAGGCTTAATATACATGAAAAATGATGAAAGTTATGTTCAGGGTTGAACCTTTTAAAATGTAATTTGAGGGAGATATAATGGATTTAAAAATGACACGGCTCCCGTGTCATACGCCACACGTTAAAGAAACGTATGACACGGCTGCCGTGTCATCCGCACTGAAACGGTTAACATGCAAGTGAAAAAAGCTGATTGGTCTTAGGCATCAGCTGTCACCTCTGATCTGTCAGACTTGTTCTACTTCCACTTGGCATGTGTATGTAACACAGTTTTAGATATAAACCTGCGTGAAATAGCCAGTAAAATCATATAGAAAGTTGTTCAGATAATTCCCCAAATAAACATTATGAATAAAATTATGTACCCCACAATGACATTATCTGTTCGAACCTTAGAAGTTATGTATTGTTTATTGCTTAATAAATGTTAAGTATTTATTACGAATAATTTGAATGAAGTCTGAATAGTGAGATCATAAATGTAACATTATTTAAAAGTGATAAAAAAATGATATGCTCTTACCTGTCACCAATCATCAATGTTCTTGCAGGGTTTAACCCAAAAGATTCTAGAAACTTTCTCACATAGTCATTAGGCTTGCCAAGAACAAGGGCCTTCCTTTCCGAGCATGTCTCCACGGCTCTCACCAATGTGCCTGTTCCCGGCAAAATGATGGAGCTAGACTTTGGGAAACGTTCATCTGTGTTGGTCCCTATGAAGAGGCATTTTTCATTTGCGAGGTAAGATGCCGCCTTCATGAATTTAGGGTAACTGACGTGTTCATCAAATCCCACCACAACTGCGCCTACTTCTGGGTCCAAATCTGAGGTGCTCAATGATTTAAAATCTGGCTTCACATGATCCGTCTGAAAAGAATTACTTACTGTTACTGCTCATTTTAGGGTTTAACAACATTCTAAATACACAAAAACCAATAACTCACAAACAATCAAAAAATTCTATCAACAACAACATCTTAACACCAGTTCCTTAATGAGGTAAGGCAGGGAAGACAGAGTGCCACATAACACAATCCGTACACAGCGTTCTACATTCACTATACTTTATAATGCATGTGTTTATTTGAACAGTTGGTTGGTAAAGAATGAAATTATCCAATTATAATAAATATATCGATGAGCATTCCTAGTTCTCAAATATAGTCTCATAAATATTATGTAAGAATGCCCAGGGCTTCTAAAAATATCCATACAGTATTTAAATATATCTTAGCTACATTTACATGACTTGCTAGCTTTGACAACCCATGTAGTATAACAAATTATAACAAACGTTAATTTATGTTCCAATCAAGCCATTGTCATTATCCATAGCTTAGCTCATAACAAAACAGCCAGCTGTTACAAAGAAAACAAATGCCATGGTCAATTTTCAAACTAAATCTAACTAAATCTTATTTGAATGCCTTTTGATTCATATACAAAAGGCAAACCTGACCTGGCATTAAATGAAGGCACATAGTTTATCATTTTCAGTCTGCACAACAAAAATCAGATCAATCAGAGCAATAGTTTAGCCACAGGATTTTTTAAAGTTTTTCTCACTTTGTACACGCTGTATTGTCAGCTGTCCATGAGGCAGGATGTTTACATTTTTTTGAATATTAAGCTATACACAATTAGGTACAGTACGATTCCATAATCATTTACAAAGTAAATATATGACACAAGCCCGTTATGTAGTATTTCATTTGAAAATAAGTCTTTGCACTATAAAAACAATAATATATTAAATGTAACATTTTCTTTACGCCAAAATTTAAAAATAATTTTACTAAGTACTTACCCCTATGCACATTTATAGTACGATATAAAAATCCTCACAGATACAGATTTCAAAAATGTATCGGCATAAACTGTAATTATTTCGAAGCTCTGTTTCAAATGACTACTACAACGAGCAGTAACAGCAGCAATAAGTAAAAAAAAAAATTACTACTAACTACCTTCAGTTGTTTCACTGTACCCAATCAGGTTCAGAGGCGCCATATGGGTTAACAATTTAATATTAAGCCGCGTTTCCACTAGGCAACATTTGGCGCGCGACACGTGACGCTCAACATGTACGGCAACGCTGCACAACAGCGCGCGACGTTGTCGGCTAGCGCGCAACATGACGCGCGGCTTGTTGTTTGTTTAAAGTGTATCGTTAGTTGAGCATCAATTGTTGTCGAGTGGAGACGTGACGCGCGATTTTTTTAACAGAATCTCGAAGTCAGATTTGTTCATTCGGGCTTTATTTTGTAGGTATTTTCTAACCCACCAACGTGGTTTTTTTCTTTTTGGTGCATTTTTCGATAAAATTATAACCACTGCTGCTGAAATCAACACTAGTTCCTATGGCGACATGTTGTCGACGACTGAGGCAAAGTAGTAGATGCGTAGACAGACAACGTTGTTCAACAAAAGTTCCGCGCTGACTTTCAACATGTTGGGCAACTTGTTCTGCAACATGTTGTGCGTCAATTGTTGCCTAGTGGAAACGCGGCTTTAATGTTCAAGTAATGTATTTATTTAATGAATACCTACCCCAATGCCAATGGTGCGTATGCCAACAGCCTTCAATTCATCACCTATACCGTTTGATCCAATAACATATACTTTCTCTTTAAATCCAATTCCATTTAAATAATGGGCTACTAAATATGAAGTTGAGAGAATTTCTTCCTGAAAACACAATTTGATAAAATGTGAAAAATTTATTTGTTGTTATTGATAATAACATAGTTTAGTATTAGCTAATTCTAGAAAAGCTATACTCTTGGGTTATTTTTGCCAAATTCCGTAACAGTAAATCTCGAAAGCAAGTCTATAATTTTTGGTACCAACTTTTCTTTGGAATATCAATAAATCTTATATGTATATATAATATAAGATGAAGACAATTAAGAAAACAATTTTAATAAAGATGTAATTATTGTTAATTCATAAAATTTAAACAAAAATTACACACATATTTTATACTAAAATATATATATATATCTGCGGTTTTACACGCGTAAGTTTCAATCCTGTGGAAATATAAAGATGAAAAATAGATGTTGGCTTATTTTCAAACTAGGCTCCACGATGGGAGCACAAAATTTCATGAGCCTGTTCAGAGAAGAGAATGGTAACTAACATTGTAACACGAGTATTATATATATATATTCCAATAATTAATATACATTTTTATTTTAAGGAGGAGCGAAATTACAATAATTATGTAAATAATAATGAATTATTATTAAGTTGATTTTTTTTTATTCTACATCTAATAAAGCACATTAAACTATTTAATGTTAAACATGAAAATGGAAATAGCCAAAAAATGTTATGATTTAGTGCAAACACCATAAATTTTATTTTCCATAGTTTGCAAAACAAATATAATGTCAGCTGCACTATTATTTGTGTATACAGGGTTGATAAGAGCAAGAGGCATTAAATGAAACCACTTATAATAAGTGCCTACAATTAATCCGAAACTATTAAAAAAAGTTTATGACAAGTATACGAAAATGCTTCATTCAAACAAGTTAAATAGCGAAACAATTTTATCACTCTTTGTACCAGGCGGCTACAGCAAGCACAGGGTGAATGACCCCGGCCGGCCGTAGTCGGAGATCAGCTGCGATACATCGTGTATGTAGTGAAAAAAAACTTCAAAAAATTCCTGTGGCTAAACTATTGCTCCAATTGGTCTGTTTATAGTTGTGTAGCCTGGAAATTATACGCTAAATATGTGGTTTCATTTAATGCCTCTCGCTTTTATCAACCTTTTATAATCAGAAATCAATATATAACTAATATATATCCAAGAATAAAGAAAGTCATGCTTTTTCATTTAATTACTAAAAATAAAAGATTGCAAAATTTCACAAAAATATGAATTGCTGTTTTTTTCAAAAAGCATCTACACTTGCTTACACTTAAATTCATAACATGCAGGTCTGCACAATCAGGGCTTATAAACTTTTGGCTATTTCACAAGGTTATTCAATCATGTAGTAAGTCAAGCTGTAAAAAAAATTAAAATAACATTTTTATTATACTCACAGGTTCGGCTATATAACCCATTTTTTGAGCTTTTGCAGCGAAGTCACTGCGAATCATCGTTGAATTATTAGTAACAAAAAATATTCTTTTACCTAATTTTCGTAAATAATTAATAGCGTCGGCTGAACCAGGTATGGCATTATTATTTATCCATAACACACCTGAAATGAAATTGTAAAACATTAACATAAAATATCTTTTTTTTGGTATTTAGTCAGTATGTTTACAGTTACTACATAAGTTTAGAAATAACTTACCATCACAATCTGTAAGGACTGTATCGAAAGAGTTTAGAAATTCTTGTACTTGCTCCGGCGGCAACTCTTGAAGGTTATTAACAGTGTACTTATACATCCTTACGTTTAAAATTGAAAAAGTTCTATTGGCTTTTCTGGTGCAATGTAACCTACCAAGAAGTTTTTTATTAAAATTTAGATTTCTTATAATAGATAACATGCTCATGAATATTTAATAATTTATGCTAATGATCATTTACTTTAAAAGGCAATTTTAATATATTTATTAGAAATTTAACAACAAAACTCACCTTAGAAAGGAAAGGGCATAGTTGTCACTTGTCAATTGTCACTAATTTCAACTTCAAACTTTCATGCTTTTTTTTTTCTTGACATTTTGGGCCAACGTTGGGCCAACATCGGCCAACCTAGGATTGCCAACCGTACTATATTATATAATATTAAAATAAGATTATTAAGCAATATAAGTCCAAACTCCTCGTTCCCCTCATACTATAACAAAAATAAAAACCTCCTTTCTCCTCCCATCTTCATGGACCACCGGCTACTTACACACCACACGAAACTTGACAAGACAGCTATCACTTTTCGTAAAAACGTTCAATTTTCGTAAAAATGTTCCTAAAGATTTTGCTTCACGTGTTAATAGGTACATAGATGTAGTATTTACATAAGTTCTCTTGTGGCAGTCGCTTATGTACTCTATTTTTTACTACTTAGAGTTAATAATAATTATGTACCTATCTGTAAAAAACATATCATCTGAAATATGTCGTCATGAGTGTTATGAAGACATTTGTAAATCGTTGATAATAGAAAATTAATATGATTATATTTAATAAGTTATTTTATAACAATAATTGTGAATGAATAACTATTTTCCTAGAAGGGTGTGCTTCTTTATTTTTCCTATTTTGGTATTTGTGCATACCGTTTTTATAAAAATATCTGAATCCTTAAAATATCTATGATTATTAATAGTCTAATTAGGTAATATTTTATTCAATTATCATATTTAATTACATTTATCTGCTTGCTTATGTCGCGGGTTTCATAAATTGTATTTATATAATTCTACTTTTTTGTTTTTTGTTCCATAATACAATAGAAATAAGCTAAGTATTTTTATGTAAATGTATTAGATAATTACTATCTCTGTTTTAGGTTATCTTTATGAGGTCTTTGCTTGTAATATATCGGTTTTTAGCATTTTTTATACTTGCAAGTATCTGTTGCGCGTACGGCGTACCAATGCGCCCATAGTCGAAGTAAAAACCAAGGATGGTAAAAACTTGCTAGCCTAACTACGTCTCATCCCTAATTCTAACCAGAAACGTCAAATGTGTTGTTGTTATCCAACGTAAAAAACGTTAACAAACATCAGTTATCACTCGTCTTGTCAAGTTGATTTCTTACCTTTGAGCTAATAACATTAACAAATTGTGTACGTTTAATAATTGTAAATGGAAAAGAATTTTATGTAGTTAGTGGAATAATTGTTTATCTTAAAGTGCATTTTTTAAGTTTTAATGTAGTGTTAAAGTTTAACTAAGTTGGTTGGTTAAATCTATTGAAATTTATACTGTATGTACATTAATATATTGGATTTATATAAAAAAATATTATAATATCTTATAGTGAGAAAGAAAATCGAGTGACCAAAAATCTACAAGATTTGCGAATATGGAAAATCATGGTTTAATAGATGCAATTCAAGGAAACATTAAAATATTGAAGTTCAATAAGCCACATAGAAAAAATGCTATAGATAGAGACATGTATATAAAGTTAACTAAAGCCTTAAATGATGCTGCAGAAAATAAGGACATATCAATGGTTGTACTGACTGGTACAGGAAATTTTTATAGCAGTGGCAATGACCTCAAAGTTGAAACAGCTCTGTCTGGATCGTTATTAAATGTAATAAATGAGTTATTGATTGCAATTATTAAGTTTCCTAAACCTCTCGTAGCTATTGTTAATGGACCTGCTGTAGGAATTGCTGTTACTACATTAGCACTATGTGATTTCGTCTTTGCAGAAGACAATGTAAGTATCAGAAAGTATTATGATATAATTATTATGGAATAAATATGAAATGCTGTAACTCTCTGCCTACCTGTTTATAAACTGGCATGACAGGATATGATATGGTTGGCAAAATCTGTTTGTAATGAAAACCTTTTACTATAATACTAAACAATAATATGTTTTATTTCCACAGTTGGCAAGGTAGTTAAGCTTTTGAAGTTCCTCATTTAACCCGGCGTGAATGTGGTGGGGTGTGACACACCCCTACTAGTGTTTACATCGACATAACTTTTTAATTTGCTATACTACATTTTAGCGTTTTCGTGTAGCTGGAGGGAAGGGGTTGAGCGAGTGAAAAGTGGCGTGATCGATGTATTTGAGCATTTCGATGACCATCGTTACAGGCATAGGTGGTGGAAAAGTACTAAGTACTAATTTTGATTTAAACACTTAACTGATTTTATATTTTATGTTTTTATAGTCTTATTTTATCAAAATATTCAGGTTTTATAAGTTTTTAGACATTTTGTGGAGTTAAATAGAAGATGATATTTTTGTTATGAAAAACAAGTGCCTTAGATTTTGTGAATAAAAAAATAAAAATATACAGAATTATAGTATCGATTTTGTTTTATTACAATGTAATAAAGACTATTTATAATATTAACTCGTTATTTAACGTTATTTCAAAAAGAAACCTGTTTATAATACTCTTTCTGTTTGGGGTATGTCACACCCCACACATACTTTATGTAATCTTTTGCCACCACATTCTCGCCGGGTTAAAGATAATATGAGTACCTTTTCTATATGTATTGTATAGATTGATGGCCCTGTGGTCTAGTAATTATCATGTTTAACTACAGTTATGAGGTCCCGGAATTGAATCCCAGGTTGGACCAAAAGTGTGATATGGATTTTCAATTTCTAATAACAATCTGGAGTCAGAAAATTGAAGGAAGCATTAGACAGCAAGTTAAACCCCGTAGTGCTATGCCTGGCTTCTCTCCAGTTGTGCCAGATTGCCGTGCCATCAGAATAGGAGAATGAGGGAATAGAGAGTGCAGTTGTGTCTATGCTAACGCTTGTGCTCTTAATCTATTCAATACAAACATACAAAAATACAAAGGTTTCCTCTTTATAAGATTAGTATATATTTCAGCCATTACGAATAAAATAGACTGATGAAAATAGACATATTTTCAAAAATTTTAATAAATTAAATACATAACTCATCTGGAAATTAAGTAGGTATTTGCTGAAGTCATTGCACATATAAGAGCTTGATTATTGAATACTGTTGCATAAGAAACATTAACATCATCATCATAAACCTGAACAATCAATCTCAATCAAACAGCAAGACAGCTAAAGGTTACTCCATACTTGAACACCTACTACACAGAGATTGTCTTCCACCTAGTTGCAATCCTCAACTCTAGAACTTAGTTGTCGCATAAGCCATCATTGTTCTGAGTAGTCACTCATATGATATTGGTTATTGGAGTCATTTACTTAATGTACAACATTTTATTATATTTGTAGGCCTATTTTTATACACCATTTGGTTTGTTGGGAGTAGTACCAGAAGGATGTTCCACATATACGTTTCCGAAATTGATGGGCCACAGAAAGGTAAGATTTTAATGAAAAAAATAGTAGGATACGTTTAAAACTATTCACCATTATTTTTTATAGAATAAGCGTTTTTCTCTTTTTAATAACAAGCGGTTGAAGCCCTTTGTGGCCATATGAAACTCGCAAGTGGTACCAAGCACGACCTTACGCCACTATTACGTGAGCAGAACATACCACTGCTCCAGGCGGCACAATTCGGTTGTCATCTACGAAATCTTACAATGAAATAGTAATATATAATAATGAGTATTTATTTTATCGCAGTAAGAGGTAGTGCCACACTGCATGCTTGCATGCAGCCGAATTGGGCCGGCACGACCGGGGAGGTACCTCTCGCTTACACGAGACCGGCGTGAAGTGACAGCTGTACTGTCGCGTTTTGTGCGGTGTGTAAGTAGCCGGTGGCCCATGGAGGTGGGAGGAGAAAGGGGGGCAGCGCATTTGTATAGTCGCTATGCAGATGTCTATGGGCGTCGGTAGTCATGAAAACGGTAGTAATGGTAATGGCTACAAATGCTCGTTTGCCCCCCTATACCATAAAAAAAAAAATTTAGGCCTTGTTAAACTCTGGACCTCATACAGATAGACAAATTCGTTTAGTTACACTAGCTAGTACAATCCAGCACTAGCGCCGGATCTGGGTGGGAGCTTAGGGGGGCCACAGCCCCGGGCTCCGTAAGGCTGAGGGCTATAAGGTCACTTTTGTACCTATAAAAAGGCCCCCTTTTCAACTCCAACTTAGCTCACAACCGCTACAAGAAGTAGACAAAATTCTGCGTCCACAAACAAATTGGCGTGTGGCTACTGGCGCTCCTTTTAGGAAGCCATGCAAGAAACTTGTTTTTACAAATTTCATGGACTCCCTTCTTGCACTGATAATGCACTGGCCCATTTTGCCAATTCATTGCCTACGCATGATGATTCGCTTACATCTTTCGTCAACTTTAGTAACTGGTTGTAGTATCTACTCTTGTGTACTGTAGCCAAACAGACACGACAGAGTCATCCCACATAATACCACATAGCCAAACAGACACGACAGAGTCATCCCACGTAATACCACGTAGCCAAACAGACACGACAGAGTCATCCCACGTAATACCACCGTTAAGAGACAGGTATGCTGTCGAGTTCCGCGGTGAGCCTCCGTTTACCCATTGGAGATGGATGAAGGAAGGACATGGACAGTGACGTAACTACAGGATGGCAAGTCGGCAAAATGCCAAAGTCCCCCAGCCGGAAGGGACAGAGGAGAATCCCAACTATTGACATTTATTATTATTTATTTAGTAAAAAAAAGCTTATTTTTGTTGGGGAGCCCATCCGATGAATATAGCACGGGCCTCGAGAGATATAGTAACGCCACTGGCCATATCTGTGTAATAATTACATGGATGTCTGTGGACGTCGGTAGTCAGCAAAAGGCTCCGACTGCTTGGTTTTCCTCTAATCCAATGAAATACTTATAGGAATGCTCTGTTCAACAACAGGGTACTCTGTCGCGGAGCACAGTCAATGAGTAATAAATATTATTTGGATATGAAGTCACTAGCAACATTTAAAATCTGACGTTTTGCGCATTTATAACACGGAGGCGGTAGGTTGGGACCTGGCAGAAATTTAATTCCCCGCTCTCTAACCCCGCACCACCCCCGATGTCGCCATATTAGGGCGACAGCAGGGGACGCGCGGGGCTAGTGAGCATTCTTCGCATTCTTGCCTGGTCCCAACTTACCGCGTCCGTATAGTAAATGATTACTTTCTCTTTTAATATAATCTAGTATCAGACGATTTTACGTGCCTTAGATATACTGAAAAGCACTTTACCTGTAAACTTTAATTTTCAGGCAATGGAACTTTTAATGCTTAATAAGAAAATGTCGGCAAAAGAAGCTTTAGATTGTGGCCTCGTCAATAATGTTTGGGGATTTGAAGAATTAGAAAGTAAGGCTTGGCAAAAGATTGAAGAAATTGCGAAAATTCCGCTAAATAATTTTATGATAGCGAAGAAACTGTTTAGGAAAACCATTTTGGATAAACTCCTTGAAGCCAATGTTGCTGAGATGGACGCGTTGCAGTTACTTTGTGCAGACGCCAAAAGTAAATTATAATACACTAGGCGAGCCGTGCCCACTTTGTTCAAACAGAATTTGTTCAATTGTTATAATGTTACTTCCTGATAATCTGTCTTTCTATTAGTATAACAATTATTGAAATCGGTCCAGTAATTTTGAAGCCTATTCGATACAAACAAAAAATATTTCCTCTTGGTATATTAGGTACTAGCTTTTACGACTGCCTCGTGGTCTAGTGGTAAGCGTGTTCAACCACAGAGACGTGAGGTCCTGGGTTCGAATCCCGGGTCGGACTAAAAATTGTTATTGTTATTGTAATTTCTAATAACAGTCCGGAGTCAGGAAGTTGGCGGCGATACACCCCCGTGCCTCGGAGAGCACGTTAAGCCGTCAATACAAAGTTTCACAATGTTGACTGGTTTGCTGTGATAGCGTTAACAAACAAACTTACATTTGCATTTATAATCTTGTTATTATTATAAATTATAATATTAGGGATTAAAGATTGTTGGTTTGCGGATAATTGGCGCAAAAAATGGCTATGTTTTATCAGTATATTTTGTTGATGTTTTCAAAACAATGATAATATATTTTTACACTATAAATATTTGTTCTTATTTATTCATCGTCAGCCGACTTGTTCGATTAAGATAAAGAGAACCTAGTTTTTAGAACTTATTTATATTTTTCGCTGCGGCATGATAGTTCACTAAGACATTAGTTTACCCATCTACCATAATTGATTATATGCTACTATGTAAACATCAAAATATGGAAATGATATCTAAATCATTTTCAATATATTTTGATGGTTGCACAGTAATAGGCCGGCGGGTACGTCTCGCTCATACGGTACCTGCGTAAAGTGTTTGAGTTTCCGATGGCTCGTAGAGGGGTAAAGAGAATGCGCGTAATGCATCTGCAGGTATCCAATTATTTTTTTTTGGTATCCTTGGGGAAAATGCTTTTACGCATCCCCACACCGCAGGGGGACGATGTGGGGTATGTGGGACTCCCCGGGAGAGAAGCTCCAGGAATACCCACTAAAAAACCCAGGGCACTTCCGGCGTCGCCGT
>LUGF01050150.1:58602-72057 GCA_001625245.1 Calycopis cecrops
GCCATGACTACCGACGCCCACAAACATCCGCATAGAGGCTATACAGATGCGCCGCCCTCCCTTCTCCTCCCACCTCCATGGGCCACCATACATACACACCGCACGAAACGCGACAGCACAGCTGTCACTTTACACCAGTCTCGTGTAAGCGAGAGGTACCTCCCCGGTCGTGCCGGCCCAATTCGACTGCATGCAAGCGTGCAGTGTGGCACTACCTCTTACAAAACTCCTCCTTAGTAAAAGTCCTCTCAAACAAAGATATAAAATCCGTCGCTCACCAATGCGGTAAATAAGATGGCAGTATAACGTACCAACATATATGTATTTAATACTGCCGTCTTAAAAAAACAGTATCTAGCGATCTATCCATTTATTTACAGGACTGAGAAACCACATCTTGAATATGGGATTTGTGTTTGAAGTGCTGGTGGCTTGCTTCGTGTGCTACACGCCGGGTGTAAATACGTTCTTTCGGACTTATCCTTTGCAATTAAGATGGTAATTTTCCGATTTCATTTAAGTCTTGTTTCTATTACATAGATATATTAATTATGCGTGGGATATTTACAAGTTCTGACACTTGTGTAGGACTCTATTAAAACCCTGATGTTTCATTATGATCGGCTATTGTTGAGTATACGGATTATAGACACTTGTTACAGTCGGGGAAGTAGAAAAATAGTTCCAACAACTTTCATATCGGGATGCATCTCCATCATCTGCGTGAGAGTCCCACTTTCATCCCTAAACCAAGTCGTCGCTCGATGGATCACCATAGCGATCGACAAGGCTGTGTTGGTCTTCTTTTCGCTTCCACAGCACCCGATCGTAAGAGACATCACATAGGATTTTAGTAACTTACCAAACATGACACCATAGATATGATTGTAAGGGAGGACCTGGGACTCAAATCTGTGGTTAAGCATTGTTACTAATAGACGCGGCAATGTAATATAGGTACTACTCCTCCTACTTTCTTCTGATTAAATTCGTTGCGGGTCCCAAGACAGATTTAGCTTTTCCCTCGGGCTCCCTGCGATCATATCAACGGGTCAAGTGTGGTTGCCGCTGTCGATCTTGGCGACACAGGAGTAGCAGCGGTGGAAACGAGTGGTGGGCCAAAGCCCGATAAAAATAAAAAAAATAATGTACTACTATGTAGTACTAGTGTAAATACTATGTAGTTTTTAGTATCTTCTTCAAGATGATTGAGTACCTAATTTAAAAGTCTATATTTACATTTTAAAATAACTGGAATCAATATAGTATATTATATAGGAATCAAGGTAGATTGTAATAAAACTGTTAACGGATTTTATCGCGGTTTATTTTAGTATTTTACAATCCCGAGGGTTCAGAAACTACAGCAACCAAGATCACGGGTTGACTGACGTCACAGATGTCCTTATGTAATAACTTATTAAAAGTACTCAAAAGTTATTAACACTTAAATAAACCACGACAAAATCCGTTAAAATAGTTTAATTAAAAGTTGTAACATTCCCGTAAACTTAAGAAGTAATTCTAGGCAGATATTTAAAATCCTGTTATAATATACCTTTATAAATTATGTCATCACAACTTGGCTAGCAGGTACCATACAATTTGATCAGCAAAATGCAAGGCAAGACAAACAAAGTCCATAAATAATGCGCAAACTGCGAGCGCAGATAACCTAAATGTTGTCTTGGCAAGTTATTGGCACGCTCTCCGAATTAATTTGACCCAATTTGAGTGCAGGTGGTTCCTGGCAGTCCCGTTCGCGGCGCTCATGTTCGTGTTCGACGAGTTCAGGAAGTATTGTATAAGGCGGAGGCTGTTCCACGGCTGGTACAACTCTCTCACTCAGTACTGATGCAGTTCAATGTTATATTTTGTAAGAAAGTTAATAAATATTCAAAAAACAATATTAGTTTTACTAAAATTTACTTTGATAAAATCGTATTAGAACTGAACTTGGATATTGAAGACTTTCGCAAGAATGGCATTCGTCGTATTAATATATGTTTCGATATATTTTACTACAATTTTCAGAATTGAAACAGAAATACGTACTGAAGTTTCTACTAGAAGCACATTAATTTCTGTTATTATAATTCAGTACGATATTATCGTAGGTAGGTAGGTACTCGTTTGAGAGTACAAACCTAATAATATTAGGTATGAAAATTTCTTAATTTTTTATTTTTCTCGAATTAGTTACCATTACGTTAAACTTTACTTTTTTATAATATGACACAAATACTTTGTTTGTTTTAGCTGGCTTCGGAAAAACTTATCGGATCATCATCAACAATTCTTTCGCTAAGAAAAAGCTACACTATTCAGGAGTGACATATTCAGGCTGTATTTAATAGATTGAAAAAATTAAATTTTTGGCGCCCAACGTAGAGTCGAATCTGTGCGATTCGACGGTTCAATAGTTCGTTAGATCACTTATACGGTATCAAATTCTGTAGACGTGTATTTTGTTGAATAATTTGAATTTGAAATGTATGTTACCTGCATACGTGATGCGTCGGGTAAAATATATAAGGCTTGTACACCTTACTCGTAAGATCTGAAAAACTAAGCGATAGTTACTTTTAAATCAGGAGAGTCAACCATGCATCTCTTATGCTTGTAGGTCTTTACTTATGTCAGCAGTTATAGTGAAGTCAAATTTATCGGAAAATAAATTATCTTACTAACACTAATATTATACATGCTAAAATTCGGATCGACAATAGAATCAGTTTGATGATTGATGATGAAACACAGATGTGAATTTGGATCTAGCATCATACCAAATACTTTTTAATTTTTAACCCATAACTGAAAAAGAGTGTTTCGATGCTGTATGTGTGTATGTGTATGAGTATTACTATGGCATCTCTCATACCTCTAGCTCTGAAATGGATGAACCTATTTCGATGCGGTTTTTTTCTCATTCGCTAGCTAATTTACTTGCTGTTGTTCGTTGTTATGTTTGGTTAAAGTCATTTTAGCAGTTTGAAGAGTATCAGTTAATATCTTATTTTCGTAGTGTCTTCTCCTCTTCGGTTTTATTTAAATTTATACAGTTATTACAGTATTAATAGTTCTACAAACTAACACAAACACACAGATGCACACACACGCATTCACAAACAAACATATTTACACAGAAACCTGCTTATGGAATAAAACGAATCTTCAAGAAATAGGAATATATTATTTCAATATCTAATAACATCACAAATAAGTATTTTAAATCTATTGAAATTTCATAACATCATATAATAAAAGTTGTTTAAGTAACATAACTGAGCAAAATTGTAACCATTAATAACACTCATATTCCTACAGAGACCAAAAACATTAGTTTACGAGTAAAGGCTTTCACATAGCGACAAATAGAGATGTGTGTTCAAAAATTCAGTAAAATATCGATAAATTGAATCAAGTGACTAGCACGGACTAGCCCATGCCTAGCACTCTCTAGCCCATAATTCATACGTCGCTATGTAATAGCCTATTTAAGTGATGTACACACATTCTACAGATAATATAAGATATGCACATTAATATAAGGCACAGGTTAAAATTAAAGTGTATAATATAAATATAATCAGCTATCATTATACACTATCTAACGTACACGCATAAAAATAGATAAAAGGTCGTTCAGAATATCGAAGAACTGTTTGTAGGTATACCCTTAAAAGATTATACAATAATATATTTCAAATGTAATTAGATATAACTAATTATTGAAATATTGACCAAGTCAAAATCGATAGACATTTATTTTACTTTAATAAAATATTTAAAAAACACATCACCGCAATATCGAAAATTGTGCAAACTATGGATGGTCAATAAGAGTAAAAAATCGGAAATATAAGACAAGGCTTAACACAACTTACAAGATTTTCCAAGATTTTGAAATAAATGCAATGTAATTTATCAAAAGTCAGAGCTAAATATCTATTTAGGCACACTTTGCCCTAGGAACAGAACGCCAAAACAGTATGACCCAATAGGTCAAAATCCACAGCCTATTTTAAGAGTTAAATTTTTTTATTGGCGTTCGAAATCGGAATAGATTTTTCATTCTAAAACTATGAAACTACTCCAATTGAAACAAATTAATTTCAATACAACTTCATAGAATTGCATTTATTTATTTATAAAACACGACTACCCACATATTTGTGCTCGTGTAAACCTAGCCTCAAACAAGTAGTAAGACGTAAGAGAGTATAAAAGAATGTATAGTATAAGTATATAATGTATGTTTAGTTTAAGTGTAGAATAAAGTAAATAAAAAGTATAGATATAAATTATATAGTAGATTCCCTATATTTAGTCTTTGTCTTACAACACACCATTATTAAGAATAAAGTATAAAATAAAAGCGATACGTGGTTTTTAAGTACAGGAAATATTTAATTTGCCGCTGTTAAAGGGAATATTTAATTTTAATATTTGTGTGCAGATCACTACTTAAGTACAAAGAAGAGTCTAAAGTTTTAGGAATATTTTTGTTATGGCAGCCACGGGGGAGGAACGTAATTTTTTTATTCACTTTTCTTCACTATTCAGTCTATTTTTACTAAAATATCTACAAATTTCTACTTACCTACAATACATTACAATATACATTTTAAAAGTTTACAAGAATAGGGACAGTTTAATAGAATATTAAATTCATTTAGTTAATCTCATGAGATTTTGCTATTCATGTTAAATAACTCTATTGTATATACAACTACCTATATCACACGAAAATGCCACTTATGCCTAATATCTAGGTACCAGTGTGCGAAGAGTAGCGATTTGCATACTAAAAATATAATATGTGAAAAAAGTAAAAATATACGCAAACTTTTGAAATAGTGGAGATAGATTCGCGTATGTACTTGGGAACGATCCTCAGTACGGGAGGGAAATATCGTCTAGCGTACCGATAGCGCTAGGAACAATTTTCCCTCGCCCCCTCTCTATTTGTAACCGAACAGATCTAAAAATAATTGTGCGCATTTTACTACTCACGCTACCTTACCGACAATGAGATAATATTTATTTTATTTATAATTAAATATTTAATTAAGTGGAACAAAATCAAAAACCTCTTAAACTTAAAATGCCCGTCTCTGCATTACAAACAAAATTCACACACATTTAATATAATAATTGGACAAAAACATTTTGTTCATTATAACAATATAACACAACATTATAATCTAACAACAATAACGATTTATAGGACAGGCTCACTGTGATAAGTACTCAGTTGATTAACAATAAGTAACATGCAATTTATTCTATCATTTATTATATTGCATACATGTCTAATAAGTATATATAAGATGCTTTTTTGTATAGATAAAATTCGACGGGGTTGCGTTGCAGCCATCTTGTTGCTCTACCAACTCTACCAAAACCACACAGTGTGCGGTATTACTCCTTTCCCATTGTGAATGTCTAGAACTAAAAATGCGATTAAAACAGAAATACAAGGAAATAGGTTCCATTGAACATGATAAATTCATCAAAGATTTTAATAAGTTGTATTTTCTTCATCTATTGAAATTGACATGTCACCTTAGGATACCTACTGTCTTGACTCTGCTTGGCCGTGGTGTGGTATGAATGAAGCAAATTCTAGTTAAACGCATCACATTGATATGTATTTATGTTATAATAAAGCGATATTTTTGGAATACAACATGTTATATTTAACTTTTTACTGAAAGCGACCAAAAGGATTCGAAGATCGAGAGAAAAACTCGCCTAAAGATTGTACCTACTCAATGAGTCAGCTCGCATAGATGATTAATCCAATACATAACTACGCATTTAAATTTGTGGAGATAAGTTAATCAATTGGATTTCCAGTCGGGGTCAGATGTCGGGCGACTCGATTGCACTCAACAGATGCGTGCTACACAGGGGCATAGGTTACAATGGGCAGACAAAAAAAAATGCTACAATCTGCCTAACTTTGGCACATATATAGATCATTTTATAGAAAATATAATAATGTGAGATAAAACCACAGTTAAAGCAAGTCGCTTTACCAAAAGAATGCGAGGCGCAACCGATTACTCTACAGTTCAAATAAAAATAACGTGCAACTAACTTGAATATGCAAATCAAAAGTAAATCTGCTATAAAGTCGTTCATAACCAATTTCTTGCATCCTTGCATTCCTCTTATACATTTATTTGTCTATGCAGACACATAAATATTGGGATTAACTGACTCCTAACAGAATATATATGATATTTACTGCACTATCAATTGCGTCGCATTCGATTTACAATAGGTACATAACACTTCGTACGTACTGAGTTTAAATACCTCGCACTTAATTGATCTTGTGGCATTAATAGACTAAGATATTGTCAGAAACATTAATTATTATTTAACATTAATCTTATATTAATATTTGAACTCATTAACTTATGAGTCATCTAAAAGATGTTTGTTCGCTTTAAAATTTATGAATGTTCGATAATGTAGATTGTGTTTTATTCACTGAAGTAAAAATTCAAGCTGAGCTAGATTTCTCTAATAATATAAAAGAGATAATAACGAGTTTTTATTAGTTAAATAAAGCTATTATAGCTCTGAACTTTTAATTTCCAAGTGGTAGATGTCAATATCTATCCTCTAGACTCGTTAATAACTAGATTATTGCAATATCTTATTACTTTTCCCATCCCTTTTTAAAATATGTTTATTTATTATAATAATTAATCGACGAAAAATATGCTGTATAATATTTCAGTGTTTTTGATGAAAAATATCGACAGCTCATTTTTTTATATTGTTAATCGAAAAAAGAGTCGAAAAAAAGTTAATCGAAATCGAAAAAAGAATTTTAATCAAAAGACGTAGCCAAAATATTCTGATTTAGTTATTATTGTTATATTGCTATGAATAGATAGATCCAAACTAATTTATTGTAAGATTCCTGAAAAATGACCCGGATAATTGTTTACAAGTTATGAGAATTCATTTATGAATTTGCTCTACATAAGGAAAATTAAACAATGTTCATCAGTACATCTGCGAATAATAAGGAAATAATATGATTATAAATGAAATAACAATTATCAAATGCAACTGCAAAAAAACCAGGCACTAAAATATAAATAACAATACATTTTATTTTCCTGTACTAATTCAGTAAATGCATTGTAAAAACTTGCTTTAAAAAATTGTCTTTCGAAGTCCTTTTTAACAACTCAGAAAAAAATTAAACAATTCAGAAAAAAATGTGACTCGACCCAGCTTTGCGAGAAAATAGCATACTATATTTTCATATCTCTGACGAAGACTCAGTAAGTACAAACGTGTATAAAGAGGCACAAGATGAGAAACAAACAGCGAGATTGAGAAAGAGAAAGATTTCAATTGACTAAGTACAAACGTGAACACAAAATTCTCTCCATTGTACATGCACTCATTTGGCTGGCTTGACTAACCCTTTAGATCCATAAAACGCCCGAGATGATGGTTCAAATTCTAGCTAAAACTCATCGAATGTCAGCAAAAATCAACTGACTTATGTAATAAATAGGATAATTGAAATTCATTGAAAACATTTAACACATTTTACATACTAAATATGTACAATACTATATATAATATACTACTTGTGTCGTAAATGTATCATATGATTAGTAAGTAGATTCGAGTTCTTTTGTTTGTACTTTTACGTCTATTATTAACGAAGATTCGTTTTGCTTTAAGTATCTACGAAAAAATATTTACAATAGGACAAATGTATACATACACGACTATCTTTTCTCTATCACATTCTATAATTTTTTAATTTTCAAAAATCTATAAGTACTCCATGTTATTTGAAGGACATGGCCATTAAGACAACACTTAACGCCTACGCTGTATGTATTCAGGAAATGCCCAACGCTATACATGTTAGATTTCATCAAAAAATCACATTACCGATCTAATGATATCCTCAAATCTATAATATTCTCATTTCAAATTCCCAAGAGTTGCCAGTAGTAAAATAACATAAAATGCCGACCAGCAACAGATACACGAACTTTTTCAAGTGCTTCGTAACCGCGACGGTATCTTCGTCCGCAGCGCCGCAGTGCTCCTCATGTCGGCGAAGGAATGGCGGGCTTTGGTCAGGGCTTCCTCGCGGAAAACGTCGTCTTGAATGATCCGCTCCATTATCTTAGCTACAATTGTCGACGGTGGTACATGAGGATTCCCTGTAATCATATCAACTTTATATATATACCATACTTTTTCGCATTTATTTATCTGTTAACTCTTGAACCTAAAAGGCGAAAAATATTTCATTTTTTCATTAGAGACCTGCAAATTTGCAACTTATCCAGCGATGTAGGTGAACAATATTCATTCATTCATTCAATTTGTCAATTTTAAAACCTCAAGACCATAAACAAATATAGATTAATATATAAATTGATTGTTTTTTAAGTAGGATCACTACTAGGTGCCGATGTTTAAAGAAGAAAAATTGACGTTATACTTCTGTGATACATGTCTAATACTTGAAGATGTTACAAACTTAAGACAAGTGTAATTTCTTAATTTTTATACTTGAAATGCATTTATTTCACTATTTTATGTCAGAAATAATCCTTTTTTAGGGTTCCGTAGTCAAATGGAAAAAACGGAATCCTTATAGATGCGTCGTCTGCCTGTCTGTCCGTCCGTCCGTCCGTTCATGTCACAGATATTTTTTCCGAAACTATTGGGCCAACGTAGTTGAAACTTTGTAACTTGAAGTATTCTGTGAACCGCTATTCGAATTTTGAATAGAGATAAATAAATTAAAAAGGGGGGGACATCCCCCCCTACATTTTTTCATTTTTATACATAGAACCGATTTTAAAATATTTTTTTTCATCCAACCTACATGTGAGGGGTGTCTATGAATAGGTCTTTAAAATGATTACGATTTTTGTCTTAATTGCCTCAAACAATCAAATAATGGGTTCTTGCAACTGCTGTATTGACAATTTTCAACATGTAAATATATATACAATGTCAATTTTCCTTATTTGAGGCAAACGTAGATTATTTATACATGTTCCATCATAGAGCTCTTCGTCACACTAATAAAATGAGTCCGTTGAAAATTTTTCACCAGAAATCGTTTTGATGGTTCCTCTGAATAAAGTAATAGCCACTATCGCTTGTACAACACTTGGGCTTAGACTGCACAAATCGAATCCAGGACTCAATCAAATACAATTTGTACATTTACTTAATATTTCATAGGTTTTCTTAAAAAATCTCAACCCTTCCTTAGTATTTACTTAGTCCTACGTTTATAAAAGACCCCTCTTTCGAACGTGTAAAGAGGACGGACCTCCATCTATCCCTTGAACGCAAATCCTACTCGTTAAATTTGTACTGGCACTTCTTAAAGCATTCACCAACAGTACAAATTGAATGTCCACTACTATTGAAATAAATTAAAAAAAAAAGTCATACATACACGTATATTTTTTAATTTAATTTTCTGGACTTGCAGTCGTTTTTGCATATGACTTAATTGATTAATAATTAGTAAATACAATATCTGAAGTTGTTACCGTAAGCGGTAGTTTTTTAAAAGAAGTTTTAATAATATAATTTTGTAGTCTAAAATTAATACCTTATTTTTTACTTTTTTAAATAAGTATTTTGTTATACGTCATAGATTTGTTCCATCTAATAGCCACATTCACACATTACCCTTATAATAAGTAATTTTGCTTACAGCTATGTACTTACTGGACAGCTATTTCAGGCACTTGGTATGCAGTGTTATAGCTGGGCGAAGGCTTCATGAAGCGGCAGACGGGCGTGCAGTGTTCTGTTAGTGTTGTTAGTCATGTTATTTAGCAGATGAAAACCAAATATTAGTCCCAATATATACAATGAAGCTTATTATGTTGTATGTAAGAAGCACAAAGGTCGGTGTAGTTTACATTTTTTAATTTTTGTATGATATTGATTGAAACATTAATCAGTCAAGAGACTTCAAATGCCAGTCTTCCAAAAAATTTAACATAAAGTGACACATTGACTGTTTTGCCTCTTCATACAACATCGATACAGAGTCAGGGGCTGATGATGATGGCGATGACGTCATATATTATTCTATCAATATTTCCCACACCATGACAATTGTACGAATTTCGAAAACGCAAAAAGCATTCGTCCCACGGCTCGTGACGCGGCGTCAGATAGAGATTAATGATCGATTATATTTAAATAATACAGATGCAATATTTTTAAAGATTTGCACAAAAAGCCTTAATCTTAGTAATAGTAGTAAATATTTTAAGCCCATTAGCAAGCAATACCGCTCCATACTAATTTGAAATTTCAAGTTTTAGATACATTTAAAGTTAAATTACATTATATTCGTGAATAAGTACCTAGGTAAAGGTATATATCCAAGGACACAGAAATCTTAGTAAGTAATTAGAATACTTGTAGTTTTTTTTCATATATATCCTGCCATGACTACTGCTTTTTTGAAAAATAGAGATCAAGAGGATTTAGACTACAGTAGAATGTGTGATTTTAAAAATATCTCCAGTATGAACAGTAGAATGGACCAGTATAAAATAGTATCTAATACTAGTAACTACCTATTAATCAAATATTGCCCTCTTGCGACAGTGGCGTCGCCTATGTTTTCTAGTATAGCGGGGCAGGCGAGCAGCCGGTGTCTTTTGAGGACTACTAATGCCCACAGCCCGCATAAACCATGCTGTGTTGCACCTCTTTTTCTTCTCCCCTTAATGTGCCACCGGATATTCACAAGACCCACGAAACGGGACAGCATAGCTGTAACTTTGCAGCGGTATTATGCAAGCGAAACGTACCTCCTCGGTTTTTATTGGACCTTTTCTTACCCAGACCTGAACTCTGCAATCCATTTTGCTTAACGATTATTTATCATACATCAGACATGATTTTGATAAGCTAGTCAAGACGTCTACAATTTAATTCAAAACATATCTTAGATTAGTTGGAGTCGTGTGATAGTCAATCATTATATTTGTAATAACACGTGAACATGCAGTGTGTATGGTTGAATGATATAATTAATTTGTAACTTGTATTAGGTGTGTAATTATATTATGATTAATATGGAATCTAATGTCTTAGTTAGTAACCTTAGTAACTTGCCCTTATTACTAATTTATGCCTTTCCAACAAATTTCATTTTGTATTTGGCAAAAATACATTTCCGTTAGAAGGCATCCGGTTCCCAAAGAGCATTAACTTTTACCACAAAAATGATTTTTAAATGATTGTTAATAATTTTTTTTTGTTAATGACCTACAGTTCTAACAGCTGTGTATAAAGACTCACCGGTCAGCCCCCTGTAGCCAAAGATGCCGCAGTCGTGCATCCTCATGGAGCGCTGTTCGTGTTTGATGAAGTCCTCTGTGCTTATACCTTTTAGCTGGAAACAACAAGTCCAGTGAGCGCGGGTCATTAAATAGACAGGTTTGATGGAGTGTATTGCGTGATGGCAAAGTATTTACATGTTCTGTGGATACAAGTTTGTGTGTACGAGTTCAAGGCGTCGCGTCGCGTCGGTAGTCACTAGACTACTTATACAAGGTTGATAAAAGCGAGAGGCATTAAATGAAATCACATATTTAGTGTATCATTTCCAGGCTACACAATAAAAATCAGATCAATCGGACCAATAATTTAGCCACAGAATTTTTTTAGTTTTTTCTCACTTCGTACACGCTGTACCACAGCTAATCGTCGACTATGAGCGGCCAGGGACATTCACTCAGTGGGAAGTTGTACGTGCCGGTACAAAGCATGATTACATTTTTTCGCTGTTTAACTTGTTTGAAAAAAATATTTTCGTATACTTATCGTAAACTTTTTTAATAGCTTTGGATTAACTGTAGGCACTTCTAGTATACGTGGTTTATTTTAATGTCTCCCGCTTTTATCAACTTTGTATACCTATGTAGGTACATTTCCGTCGCTTACTCGATCCTGAAAAAAGGTTGCCCAGTCGTGCCGGTTACAATAATTGTGTTTGTTTTTGTGTTATGCTACTTGCTATAACATAATAAATTAATTATTATAAGGGGTACGCTGTCGCTATTCATACTTATAAAATTGTTTTGAAATTATTTGACAAAATACTTTTGGCTCTGCGAATCGTTATGGCTCAGTGGTATAGGTAAACTTTGCGACTTAAAAAGCCGATATTCGTAATCTGGGCTAAATGACGCCAGACTTCATTTAGTCCTTTCGCCTATTTGTCTATTTGTTGCAACATAATTTGCAATAAGAATACTTTTACATAGTTACATAACACATTGCATAATATTAATTAATATCTTATATTAAACTTGAGCGATTACCTAATTAACGTGTTAACTTATTAACATACAAGTTATATTCTATTTAAATTTTGAGAACATCACGAGACTGGCTGAATGTTATCTAGAAACTAAACATTCATTTATTATATACTAATATTTATTTAATAAACGAATACTACGTAATTATAAATGTATTGTTGTCGCAGCGGTTATGTCTACCATATGAAGTGTTCAAGTGTTTAATATTTATTGCCACGTCAGTTTATTTTATTTTAAACAGCAAACGGACAGTCGGAGCCATTTTCATGACTACGAACACCCATAAACATCTGCGTAAAGGTTATATAGATCTATTGCCCTCCTTCCTCTGTGGGCCAATTGCTATAACTACCTTACCTGGCAAATAAAAAACATTTTTTTTAATATAAGGGGGCAAAGGAGCCGTCGGAGCCATTTTCATGACAACCGACGCCCATTGACATCCGCATAGAGGTTATCAAAATCAAAATTATCTTTATTCGAATAGGCCCATTACAAGCTCCTTCAAATCGTCAATACAATTATACAATGTTCTACACAAATTAAGCATAGCTGAATGCCCTGTGAGAAACCCAGCATACTACAGCCACACATCCTTATCAGCCAAACAATCATTGACAGAATAGTAGGCTTTCTTTATCAATGATTTTTTTATTAAATTTTTAAATTTTGTAGGCGGTAACTCTAAAATATTTATAGGTATTTTGTTGTAAAGGCGAATACCCAGCCCCATAAAGAACCATGAACCTTTTTGAGTCTATAATTAGGTAACACTATTTTATGTCTGTTCCTGGTGTTAACTGTATGAATATCGCTACTTGCCATAAACATATGCAAATTTTTACGTACAAACATTATACAAGCATAAATATATTGAGAAAAGACAGTTAATATGCCAATGTCTCTAAACTTCTCTTTGAGGGAAACTCTAGCACTTAGATTATAGATGAACCGAACAGCTCTCTTCACTACATAGTATAAAACAAAGTCGCTTTTTCTGTCATGTGTCATGTTGTATGTCCCTATGAACGCTTAAATCTTTAAAACTACGCAACGGATTTTGATGCGGTTTTTTTTA
>LUGF01050150.1:81700-93515 GCA_001625245.1 Calycopis cecrops
GTCACTGACCTTGAAGTCGATACATTTCGTGTAAGAACTATATTTGTATCTCTGTATTTTTTTAAACAAATATTTCAATTAGACGACAAAATTTAAAACACACACTAGGAATGACGTTTACTTCCTTATTTTAAAATTTTGCCGCTGACCAAAAAACTTTTTTCTACTCCAGGTCTCGACCATCCTAAATGACAAATGAAATTGAACAACCAAATTAATACTTTATTTATTATATACCTAGATACTAAGGAGCACGTGTACTTAATGAGTGGATAACTGTTGCTATATTACTGTATGTTTAAATATCAATTAACTTTATAAACAGCTTTCTTTTGGTAATATGAGTATTTCACATATCTACAGATTATCTGTAAGCGTTGTAAGTATATTTAATTTTCTATCCAAGTCTGTAGTTTGCAAGAGTATGTTTGCAAGAAAAAAAAAATAATATTGTAATTCTGAACCATCAACCGACAACTGAGCTACCTACTCAATTACATAAACTACCCAGAAACAAAAAAAAAACAAAATCAATTTAGGAGACACACAAAGGGTTTCGCGTACTTGAGAATTAGGTACCTAATTACGTATCCCTTTCTAAAACAGTTCGTTAGGTGAATTCTGAATCACATAAATCAGCTGATAGATTGGCCGGAGAGTAAAAATCTCACAATTACCCTCTAAGTTTCAAAACGTATACCTATATGGTAATCTCGAGCAATCATCTGCCGCTCTTAAATTTTGCAAAAGGTAGTGCCAGTACATTACTTTTTTTTTTAATTTTTTTTATACTACGATGGTGGCAAAAAAAGCATACGGCCCACCTGATTGGTAGTATTCAATTTACCAATGTTCAATGTACTGGGGAGGTTCCTCTCGCTCATACTATACCGGCGTAAAGAGACAGCCGTGCTATCGCGTTTCGTGCGATGTTACAGTTACCGGTGGGTCATGAAAGGACAAGGAGGCCCCCCCTCTTGTACATGCTGCCAACTTGCCGTGGTGAGGGGGCTTTCGTGCCTCTGTGATTGCGGCTATGCCAGACAGGGTTACCCATACCTGACAGGCTTGGGGAGAGGCCAGACTAAGAGCAGCTCCACTGAGGGGTCCTTCACCCGTTCCCCAACAAACGGCCACATCAATCAACAAAATCCACGCTGGATTGGGATGAGTTGCAGGTCCGATTAGGACATTGCCAGCGTCCTCCTTTGGAGTACTGAAGCCAGGAGTTAGGATGTGATCCCATTAAACGGTTCCACGTCATAGTTCACGTTCAGAGGCAGCCGGAAAGTCCCTAAAAAAGAGAAGTTTGGCCTTTTGCCGAGGCCAGCCTGTCGCTGGAGGGATCCTGTTGCCTGCAGATCCGGGACCCTCAAATAATAGCAGCTTAAGGCACGCGTAGGGTTTTAGTCAGTATTGTACCCCCAAGTGTCGAGTCAGACATAGGTCTAGGGGCCACGTGGGCTCCTATGTATGATACGTAAATGTATTATCCTGCGTCAACAAATAAAAAGGGATAAGGAGGATAAAGCATCTATCTACATTTGCATGCGCCTTTATGCGGATGTCTATGGATGTTGGTAGTCATCAAAAGGCTTTGAGTGCTCGTTTGCTAGCCTACCTATAGCTTAAATATAAAAAAACAAAGTTAGCTCTGGTGCTTGCTTCTTCTTGCTCTTCTTAATATTTTTTGAAGACCTTCAACAGAGATGACTCGGGATGATTCTAATAATTATCAGAGAATCACATCTTGATAAGCCAAATTGTTCCAGTAAAAATTACAGTAACAGATACTTTAATACTTTTAAATGAGTTTCAACTGCTTCGGATTAAAGATCAGTAACTGAAGAGCATGCTGAATCACGACGGCCGGCGGCGTAGTCTTGAAGTGACTAGGTGCGTCAAATTCTGAGTAGAAAACATCAAGCAGAATAAAATTCACTCAGACAGTACTTCTCCTTGCAACTCCATATTATTTAGAATTTATTTATAATATTATCATAATATTAAATAATAATAATAATCAATTGATATTCTCCTTTCTTCCTATACTTTTTTATTTCTAATTCCTTGTGGTACTTGGTACTACAATATAATTTGTTATATTTTTTTAATAATAAGTTAGGGGTTTAAATAAGTACAGCAAAGGTATAAATAAAGAATATTTATTTTTCTATAAACACATTCCTCTTTGTATTTATCAATAGCTCACATCATATAAATCGCGGATCGCATTGGGCTTTCGTCAACGAAGTCGTGTGCGTGGATGGAGAAGTGTTCAGCGGACAGCCGCGGGCCGCGACGTCGAGACGAAGCGCCCAGCGCGCGCGGCTCCTTAGCTAAACAATTTGTGCATCAAGGTCAGGTAAAGATTACTTTAATCTCTAAATCACATTTGGACACTAATATACATGTATAACTACGTTCAACAAGTGTCAATATTGAGCAGTACGAGGGGTGCCGCGGGAGCGCGCGGCGCGCAGCCTACGTCACGCGTGCCCGTACACGCAGTCTCCTTGCCGCACGCCCGCCGTCTCCTCCCCTGGCAACACCGCGGCGCGCCGCCACTGGTCACGCACTCGCTCTACATGCTGCAACACGCGGACTACATTCATTCCAGCCAGTTTGCGGACATCTTCCTCGCTCCATTCCGGATCGCGCAATAGCTCCGCTAAAAGGTGCGGGTACCGGGAGACATCCTCTAACCCTTCAGGCGGCGCATCAATTCCATCATATCCTGCTCCCAGTCCCACGTGCTCGACTCCGGCCACACGACGTACATGATTTATATGAGCAACTACATCTTCTACAGTCGCTTTCTCACCACACGTAACTAGTTTCGCATAAAAATTAATCATAACCACACCCCCATTCGCAGCAATCATACGCAAAAGGTCGTCAGGAACGTTTCTAGACGAATTACACAATGCGGCAGCTCCCGAATGAGAAAACACTACGGGCGCCTGCGACATTTCTAAGGCGTCTCGTGCCGTTTCCTCTCCAGCGTGAGAGAGGTCCACAATCATGCCTAAGCGGTTCATTTCCCGTACGACGGCGCGCCCGAACTCTGAGAGCCCACCAGAGGTGCCAGCGGCGCGCGCCCATCGCGTATCACAAGTGTGCGTAACGGTAAGATATCGAGCACCCAGTTGATAAAAAGCGCGAAGCACTGCCAGTGAATCGCCGAGAGCGTGACCACCTTCTACGCCAATCAATGAAGCGATTCTTCCGTCTCGGTGTGCGTCCAACAACTCGGATGCGTCAGAAACTAAGGCAAGATGGGCAGCATTCATTTCAACTATTCTTTTAATAACGTCCATTTGCTCCAGCGCCAACTGAACGGCGTCTCTGTCGCGTGCGCCACACGGCACATAAGCGGACCAAAATTGAGCACCGACCTGACCGAGCCTCAGCCGTGGGATATCGGTGTGCGACCAGCGCGAGCGGGCCCACGGCTCGAGACCTTCCAATCCGGCGGTCAAATTGAAGTCTCCAATTTTATTGTGGAGAAATTTCCTAACGTTCCACGCAAGGTCGTTATGGCCGTCGACCAGGGGAGAGTCGCGTAGCATTCTTCTAATAGTAGTGAGACGCTGCTCGGGAGTGGCGCGACCGCCGCCACCGAGCACGAGCGGCAACGCCAGCGCAGCGCCGAGCGCCGCCAACACCACCAGCGCCGCGAGTGCGATGCGCCAGCGGGGTCGGCGAGGCAGCGGCTTCTCGTCAGAGCTGCCCGACGCCGAGGCGGAGAGAGAATCTGGAGCCCACCGGCCGCACCGCTCTGCCACGTCCGGCAGAGACCCGGGGAACGTCATGCCCTCGGGTACTGCAGCCTGAAACAATAAAACATTTCACCTTCATTTTTTGACACCTATTTAAATGTCACATTGAAATCTCGCGGCTTATACTGTTCGAAATAAATATTGGTATTTATCTTAGGTATTTATATTAAATCGATAGTAGCACGGTATTTTAGGTTTTCACTTCTGACGATGCCGATAAAACTTTAAACGACATTAATTTATGTGTCATGAACACATGAAATCTCATTTGAAGTTACAGATTTTAAACGTTTATTCTAATTGTATTTTAGACATGTCTCTCTAATTCCACAACATTAAATAAAATACAAAAACAAGTTCAAAACAATTTTCCACCAAATAAAATAATTGACAGCTGTAACGTTTAAAATAAAAGTGATTATTTTATTTCCAGGATTCCGTGCTAAAAGCTATCAACTTAATGAACAAAAAAAAATTGAAGAATATTATACCAACTATCAGAACCATATAAAATAAAATATTAGATAGAATATCAACTGATGAGTAATAATTTAAATAATAAATTAAGTAAATTAATAAAATAATTATATAGCGCTGCCGACTCCCACTTGGCCGGATTTTTAAATAGCATAGCTAGCACCCGGCGGAGACGAAAAGCATTTACGGCCGCCCCAGCACTGCAATTTTACAATTTGCCTCGCTTTCCTCCTTTATTACGGGATTAAGAAAGGAAAAGAAATTAATATCACAAGCGCCGTGGAGCAAAATACAGAAAATTATTTTTTTAATCATAACTCGAGTGAAAACGTCGTTGAAGAAAAAAACTGGTTTGCGTATAAATTTGTACTTTATCTCTATAGATATAAGAATTGAGATTTATAATTGCCTTAGGGTGTTTTAATCGATGTGGTTAAAACTCAAATATACTCTTTAAGCGATACTGGCCACATCCATTGATCGGGCGACCGAAGAATTTTGCTACCCTTACTGATTAGTACGCCAAAATGGCCATTTTATTTAATATTATTTTATTATGTGGGCACGTATGTTTGTTGGGCGAATAATTAAAATATTATTTTGTGCAGTAAAAATCAAGGTGATGTTGGCCATACTTCAATCAAACAAGACTACATCCTTTGGACGCAGAATTAAATTATTTTATCTCATGTCTCAAACAAAAGAAATCCTTAAAGTCCTTAAAGGCCGGATTCATGTTTAGATTTCTTAAATTTTAACTCCAAATATTGTGATATTGCTATTGATTTTATCTTTTCTATAGTATAAGCGCCCATAGACATCTGCATAGAGGTTATACTGGTTGCCCTCCTTCCTCCTCCTACTTACTCTCTAAACAAATCATATTATATGTCACTTATTGTGCGTCTCATTAAAATCTAAGCAGGACAGGGCAGCGTGAAAAACTTGAGCACCTAAACTTCTAAAACTATGTGCCAGTTAACTATTAATTTTTATGTAATCCATCGCGGATTCAATAGAAATATTATTGCTGTTAAATAATTCAACGCGCAGCAAAAACAGCAATTTATATTTCTACACTAAACATGCATAAGTGCATTACTATTGGGACATCAAAGTAGTATTGTTTCGATGTACAAGAAGGTCCTTGAACACTAGCCGAATTAAATGGAATGGACTTTATCTAAGTTCAAAATGATTAACTGCAGTAAAACGTTTTTGATAAATAACATTTTTACTAAATAAAATAACATGGTTCGTAGCACAGACAAGTGGAACTATATTCACTCGTAGCGGTGCTACGAGCCTGTGCCGTGGCACTACGAACTACAGGACACTGTCATTGATTGCTTTTACACGTCAATGTTATTTATGTCTTAAATTTACGCGAATATTCCTCATCACAATAAAACAACTTTAACAGAATATTTTATCGGGATTTATTTAATTATTTGACAGCAAACATGGTTTGGGTTGGACGTTCCTGTAAAGCTTCTGATACGTTAAGTTTGTAAAATAATAAAATAAACTGCAATAATATCTATTTAATTGTAAACAAATGTGATTCAATTAATCGCATTTCCAAAAATATCCCGCCTTGATCAAAACGAAAGTTTCACATTTCGCCCCATTTTGTTGGCGCGTATGCTATGCGGTATCGTTCAAGATGCAGAATGGATTTTTTCTTCTATCTATGAACGAGTAAAGTTTGCTTTATTGTGTAAATTACTTTCAACATTACACGAGAACCCAAAATATATTTGACAATTAAGGTTTAAGGTACACAAAGGCCTCATCACTGATGTAGCAATTTGTGACACAACCTTTTGTTCCCTCAACTTCCTTGGGGTTGGAGCAACAAATTAATAAAAGGGAGACCATGTAAATTAGGATATTACTTACACAAGCAGACATTTGGCGATATCTATAGAGAAATGTTGATTTTGACATCCTGTCAAAGTTTCAAGCCTTAGTTCGTAGCCTGGGCTCTATACATTTACCTTTTTTACTTTAGTGACGTGACATAGTGATGCATGCCGGATGCAGACACTACATCATAATTCACCTTTTATTAAGCCCTTGATCCTGGTGGGGCTTAGTGGTAAGGCTGAGGGGCCTTAAGGTCATTTTTGTACCTATAAAAGGACCCCCTATCACACCTACAACGTCGCTAAACCAGGGTCCCTCCAGAGCTTAACCCGGCGCTGCTTTCATTTGCTTTATTCTAACATTTTTATACACATACCATATTGTACAGCGGCACATATACATACATATAGTTGTATAGTATAGTATGTACATACCTACCATGCTCTGAACCTAGATCAATTTGATGAAACGTTTTGTATGTGTGTGGCCGACAAATGGCGCTGTGATCCTGTTGCCGGGCTTTTTTATTTTCTTTTTTGATTGCACCCGTTGTAGCTGTTACGGTGACTGATTTTTAAATACATATACATACAGAATAGATAGTTATAGAGTTAACGTATATAGTTAAAAATAAAATATACACATTATAGTCGGTTACTTAAAATTCACCCACTAAAATATTCTTCCAAATACAAAGCTTCATCCAAATTTTTTTAGTACTTTTTGCGAGAGAGAATAACCAACATACACACAAAACTCGTATTTATACTGAGTAGGATACGATAATTTATTAGAATAACGACGTTTGTTGTTTAAGGCATCCTTTGGGTTTAGATACAGAGAAAGCAAGAAAGAACATTTAATACCCGCTATAAAACATCACAGAAACACGGAAATATCTTTAGGCCTCCATATTGAAGCCCATAAAACCGAAGCTATAAGCAGCTAAAATAACAGTTGTTACGTATACTAAGATAAAAAACTTAAGAAAAATATTGCAGTGCTACGATAAGTAAGTTGAATAGGTACTACCGACCTACCTAATAGTTATATATTATAAAGTCTTTAAGTTATTTATTAAGTTATATTAGTGGTAAGAGGTAGTGCAACACTGCATGCTTGCATGCAGTCGAATTGGGCCGGCACGACCGGGGAGGTACCTCTCGCTTACACGAGACCGGCGTAAAGTGACAGCTGTGCTGTCGCGTTTCGTGCGGTGTATAAGTAGCCGGTGGCCCATAGAGGTGAGAGGAGAGTGTAGGGTAGCGCATCTGTATAGCCTCTATGCGGATGTTTGTGAACGTCGATAGTCATGAAAATGGCTCCGACTGCTCGTTTGCCCCCCTATAGCATAAAAAAATGTATCCACAGTAGTATTAAAAATAATACTTAAGAATATAGCAATGCTACGATAAATAATTTGAATGCTGCAAATAGCTGTACGGCCCTAACAGTTATTTGCAGTATTTAAATTATTTATTCCTCTGCTTATTAAATGACTGTCGTTGCATTGGTATACGGACGCTCACATTTCTTGAAATATTCCGATGAAGGTAAATTTTCTGCCCGAGCTGATTGCGAGTGCAAAGTAATCGACCATCTTGTCGTTCTCTCAATGAGGCCAATATTTTTGACGGGCGCTTGGGACGTATACAGGATATTGATAATGGCATACATTTGAATGTTATTTTTTAATTAAATTTAATAATTTTAGCTACTTATTTATTTTTAAAACTTAGGTCCAAAATGAATATTTTAGACATAAGATTTATGAATAAATAAATATATTATATTATAGTGATATAAAGTATTGTTTGTTAGAACGCACCAATATCGATCACCAATATAGATATCTGAAGGTTTCATATCCAAAGCGTAAAAACGAGACTTATTACTAAGACTTCGCTGTCCATCTGTCCGTCTCTCTTTCTGATGACAGATATACTTAGACAGTTGAAGGCTTAGACAGTAGACATTTTCACTAATGATGTGTTTTTATTGCCAATTTAATAATTAGTATATTTTAATAGTAATACTGAAATATATGTGTAGTTAAAGTATGTGGGTAGGCGCCCAAAAATATAAATTTGTCAACTTGATGTGCAAGTCCGGTTCGTACTTGATAATTTTTTTTCTTTTTTGACCATCCGATAACTGAAAATGGTAACCATACCACACTATGAGTTGGTTCCAAACGGGTGATATTGTAATTATTATACAACTAGCTTCCGCCCGCGGCTTCGCCCGCGTGGATTTCAGACTTCAAAAATTATTCAAAATTTTAGTGTAGTGCCACACTAGCCATATTGGTCCGACCGGGGAGGTACTCGCTTACTCGCTTACACGATACCGGCACAAAGTGACACGTCGCGTTTCGTGCGGTGTAAGTGGCAAGTAGGGAGTGGACAAGCAGGGCAGCGCAACTGTATTTCCTCTATTTAGATGTTTATTATGGGCGTCAGAGTCGTAAAAATGGCTTCGGCTGCTCGATTGCCCCCCTATATAAAAAAAGTAATATGTTGTGTCATTTTTTAACTATCGATCGCATCAACACAGAGATGTTGATCTGGCAGGTGCCGTGTCGGCGCTGCGGATGTCTGCGCTGTCCATAATATTTGTTATTAATCCCAGCGGCAGCTCCACGGCCGGGCTCCATCTGCGTGCCGAAATTACGAATTCTGTCTCGTATGCGGACTTCTAGAAAAACTGTACGCTCGGTTGACTTTACACTTTGCATGCTCAGTTGCCTTTTCCGCGTTGTGGTCGCTAACTAAGGATGGTTAATAGCTCTCTTGGTAATAACTAATAGTAATAGTTGTTAGTAAAAAGCGTAGCTTTATAAGGACTCGTGAAATTTTAATGATTTATGTTTAACATACATTTATGTTTAACATAGTAATTTTAATACTATACATGTAATAAAATTATTATGTTAAAGCCCAAATATGTTAACCCAAATTTAACATAAATAATCATGTATATGGTATATACATGATTAATATTGTATATTTATATTTTATATATATATATATATATATATATAATCATGTATATGTATTATCATGAGCGAGCACCACATTATCATGATCGCACTTTTGCAAATTCCTACTCCTATGCAATGTTTCAAAGTTTACCGTTGATAGGTATTTTAATTACCAATTCATTGTAGGTAATATAGAAGTATGCCTGTTGAAGAAGAAATATACGCGCAATGAAGAGAGCTCAGCCCGTAATGTACGACGTACAATACAACAATCTCGACTGTCGCACAACGAACGCGGCGCTGCGAAATGTCTGCGGAATTTTAACTGTATAATTACACTTTATTGTGCAAATTATGTCCATTTGGCACAGCGCAGGGCGAAGGAATTCGAGCTGCATCTATATGTTACCGGGAACGACAATAATATGCCGCGTGTTCAATTATGTGAGGGAAACACATAATATGGGGGAGGTAGGGGACCTGAATAGCCTCTGACCCATTTACAGAGGGAACTGGCGCGAATGGCCTCCACTCGCCGGGATTTTACAGGCTCTAGATTAATATTGTAGGTGTTTAACTCTAACAAAACGAAAAACGCGTTGTGTGGGACGTACGATTACGTTTTATGGCACGCGGTACGTTTTTTTGAGTTTTATGTGGCCGGTGTGGAGGAACTCAAATAAAAATGCATGGACGCTAGGAGTGCACTAGGAATACAGCATAGTGCGGCAGTTTTAAATAATAATTAGACTACTAGCTGTGACCCGCGTTTTCATTTGCGTAAACTCTATCCTATGAGAATTATTCATTTTTCAATAAAGACTATGTAACTGGCTGATAATATAGCTTTCAAATAGTGAAATGTTGGTTCAAATCCAGTAATATCAGGACCTATTTGATAAAAACAACCAAAAAGAACTCTCTCTTCCCTCTACAATATTAGTATGATTTTGGCGTGATAGAATAACAAACATTCATACTACTAGAGGGTAGCAATAATAAGTAAAATATAGGTAGCAACTTAGTAGCAGCTTAGTAATAAAGTACGGATTAGCTGACATTCTGAACTACGAGAAGCATTGAGATGGCCGAATTCTATGAGTTGCTATTTGATCATGATCTACTTAGTTTCTTCTCAAATATAGGCTAATTAATATTAAGAGCGCCATGATATTTTTTTTATGGTATAGTAGGGCAAACGAGCAGCCGGAGCCACTTTCATGACTACCGACGCCCACAAACATCCGCCTAGAGGCTATACTGATGCGCTGTCCTCGTTTCTCCTCCTGCCTCCATGGGCCACCGGCTACTTACACACCGCACGAAACGCGACAGCACAGCTGTCACTTTACGCCGGTCTCGTGTAAGCGAGAGGTACCTCCCCGGTCGTGCCGGCCCAATTCGACTGCACGAAAGCATGCAGTGTGGCACTTCCTCTTACCAAATACTTATGCTAAGTCAACCAGTAGGGTTCTTGCAAACACGGTACAAACGAAATATCGGCCAGCCATAGGTGACTACAGCCGCTCATTGACATCTACACGTTTCCTATGCGTTGCCCTCTTTTTCCCCTCCTATGGGCTACCAGTAAACAACACACTGCACACGACAACATAGCTGTGAATTCACGGCGTTATCATGTTAGCTAAAGGTTCTTCCCCGGTGGTGTCGGCCGAATCTAGCTTCAATGTAAGACTACTTATGGTATGCATGCTTTGTGTGCTCTTTATCTCTAACTTCTACAAAACTAAAGGGTCTCATATGATAGTCTCATTTGGTAAGAGGTAGTGCCACATTGCATGCTTGCATGTAGTCGAATTGGGCCGGCACGACCGGGGAGGTACCTCTCGCTTACAGACTGGCGTAAAGTGACAGCTGTGTGCTGTCGCGTTTCGTGCGGTGTGTAAGTAGCCGGTGGCCCATGGAGGTGGGAGGAGAAAGGAGGGCAGCGCCTCTGTATAGCGTCTATGCGGATGTTTGTGGGCGTCGGTGTCATGAAAGTGGCTCCGGCTGCTCGTTTGCCCTCCTATATCGTAAAACAAAAAAAATATTAATTAATAAATCTAACGCCACATAATGGTAATATTGTGTTCATTGATACTAAACACTTGGCATGGGCATTCAATAGACTTAAAGTAAAGTTAAACACAAATAAGTAATCTATTTGGAAACGAACCAGACCGGACGACTGGTGTAAGTAATCCTTTACTCAGTCCACAAACTTTTAATGGACATTCTAAATGAGAGACGCAAATGTTTGCCCAGGCCCTCAATACCTATACGTCAGTACGATGCCTCCAATTTCGTGTTGCCCCATTTAGTTGCAAAGTTATAAACTAAAGTCTAATTACTGGAGCTTCTGATAAATGTGGAGATATACAAGCGGCTTAGATCAATTATTGTTACTTAATATTAAATTGCTAGTGATTAATAATGGACCTTGTGGCTTATACAATAGAATAGTTTTAACAATGTAAACATAATAAATACACGCTGACAAACAAATTGTTAAAACTAGTGGTTCGCCAGCGAAACGAGTTTAACCAGTAATTTCAAAACCTTGTTTTAATTTAATTTTACGTGAAATAGCATAAATGTGTCAATATCAATATATTTTACACAAAATTAGGCTTACTCTACTAATATAATATGTAAAGAGGTACACAATTTGCACAAAAAAAATCTAGTTTTTTTTTTTTTTTTT
>LUGF01050150.1:93562-122387 GCA_001625245.1 Calycopis cecrops
GAGACTATACAGATGCGCTACCCCCCTTTCTCCACCCACCTCCATGGGCCACCGGCTACTTACACACCGCACGAAACGCGACAGCACAGCTGTCACTTCACGCCGGTCTCGTGTAAGTTATGATTTAGTATAATTTGTATTGTAAACTACTGAATTAAGTTTAAGTATTATATTATTTAATAAAGGCCTTGTTCAAAGTAAGTAGTTGTAAAAGGTAGTGCCACGATGCATGCATGTTGTAGCCCAATTGGGTCAACACAACCGGGGAAGTACATTTAACTTACACGAAACCGGCGTAAAGTGATAGCTGTGCTGTCACGTTTCTTGCGGTATGTAAGTAGTCGATGGCCCACTGAGGGATGAGGAAGAAGGATGGCACGCATCAGTAAATGGATTCGATTGCTAATTTGCCCCCTTGTACTTTAAAAAGTCCAGTTACAAAACGAGACTTTTTGATAGAAAAGCTTACATATTTTTAATCAAAATATCAAAATGTGAAATAAAATAGTATGAAGAAAAACTGCACAACCACAAAGCTACCTGGATTACTGTTAAAATTACTTTCTTTGTGGCAACATTCACAAATCCACAGTAAGGAATGTTCTCAAGGCTTATAAAAATTGCAATTAGATTTCTTATTTGTTTCCTTTTTTCATTTACTCGGTTTCCTAGGAAGCGTGTCATTAATCAAATGGGTATTCTTTTTTATAGTATAAAATAATATAGTAAATAAAAATATATAATATATGTGGTTACTATCGACGCCGACGCCCACTAACATGAGCATATAGATTAGTTGCTCTCCTATATCCCAGGGGCCACCGGAAACTCACAAACCGCACGTAGCTCGACAATATTAACCTCACTTTAAAGGCAGTATCATGTATGTGATACCTTCCCGACCGTACCTTTACATATTGCACAAACTTTCATATCAAATTAGGCGTAAACAGGATAAATGGTAGGCCAAAACGTTACTAATTACTTTATAGTTTAATAGATAAGTTTACCCCTGTAAGCTTTAGCCTTTGCTGGTTCAGTTACTAAAAGTTTCCAACACGCGTTTATATTTAATTAAATCCTCTAGAAATAGTTACACACAATTGCGAACGATAATTATTATTTGTTTAATGTACAAATACTGTTTATTGTTTTATTAATAGATTAATAAATAAAATTAATTTGTAAACTACTAATTGACTAATGCGAGTGTGCATTTATAGAGTCGGGTAAGATGAACAATTAATTTAGAACAATGTTCGTGAAATCAATTCCTTGTAATCTATACATATAATAAAACTATAGAAGACTCTCCACTCTCTGTGTCTTGTGCCGTTTTCACGCAAAAACTACTGGACAGATTTTAATGATTTTTTTGTTATATAAGTGCTCGATAACATTTAGACTATAATTTATCAATATATCTAACGATTTTTTTTATAACATACACTGTTGTAGGGCAAAATAAAGGATTGACAATTCGGCCACAGAACATTACACGTTACCATGACAACAATTTTCCAACAATGACAAGACAACGGCTATCTGGTCGACTAGTGTATCGTTTAAGTAAAAGTATTTTCGTTGTAATTATAGTCCGATCAATTAATACGGGTAAAATATCGTTTCATACACTACTGTATCGCCAGCAAAACTAACAACTAGTGTAATTGACAAATTTTAAATAAAAATTTAGTTCTTTTGTTTCCTCTTTATATGTTTCTACATATCAACGGCTCAAAACTTAGCCATGACCAATTATTATGAGCAGCTATCATATCTTATCATATCGTAAGCCATTTTAGGTCCGTTTACTTTATATCTCTCTTAAACAGATCCTCCAATATCATTAGCACGAACAACAAATCCCGTATTAGGTACACAACTTTACATAATAATATTTGAGAACCCGGTATGTAACTTGGCGTAAGCCCGTGCATTTCAGTACACCGGCGAAAGTCGAAAAAAGAAACTTCAAAATAACAATATTAATAATTATAATAATAATCTTTGAGATGAATATTAGCAGGTTTCAAGAAAGATTAATAACTAACTGAAAAAGCACAGCTTAAGCTGCTAAACTTTCTTAACAAACCATGAAGCTAGAGGGGATATTTTACAGGAGCTTTTTAAAAGTTCGTAATATTTTCATTTTCCTCCTTGTATTTTTCTATGAAAAAGCAAGAATATTATTTGTGTGCAATCTCCTAATTGAAGACACGCCGCGCATCTTGTTACCCTTTGCCCGGCTTTTCCATTTTATAACGGGGTTTTCTCAGTCGCCACTGTTAGCTGTTAGCTGTACTATGAAATCTTTTTTGGAGCCAGTAGCTCACCTGTCAAGCGTTTTACGTTACAGGCGTTAATGGCTGTCAACAAGAAACAATGTTCAAAATCTAGATAAAAGGGAATGACCAACCATATTAAAGAGAAGAATTATATTTAAGCCTACGAGTTCAACACCTCCTTCGTGATATTTTTTATTTTCATTTATTTATTTATTTATGTTTTATCGACTACAGCAAGGCCCTTGGTTGTGTTGATTGGCAGAGTCTATGGATGGTGCTCGACAAACTAGGAGTACCAAAACACCTCACCGCTCTTATTCAGTCTCTTTACCTAGGCAATACAGGCTTGGTCAGAATTGATAGCACCACTTCCAAAACCTTGTCAATTCAGAAAAGATTGCTTATTAACATCTATGGAGAATATATCTTGAGGAGAGCCTGTGAGGACTGGGAAGGTGAAGTATCAATTGGTGGCGTAAAAATTGCTAACTTGCGATACGCTGATACAACGCTCCTTGCATCAAATAAGAAAAAGATGTCCACGTTCTTGAATAAACTGGAGAAAATCTGCAGAAACCTGGGACTGCTAATAAACAACGACAAGACAAAGATAAGACCAAACCAGCTCCACGCAGAACACTGCAGTCTGCGATGCCAACCATATCGCTGAAGATAGGACAAGATGGCGAAATATAGTCCGGGAGAAAGTCGAGGTCACGACCCTCAGCATTGAGGAGAAACAACGCGTGGAGGAGAAGATCTTTTGTCTCCGTCAGTTCATGTCATAATAATTTTACATTGTCATGCAATTTACACAGGCATGCAAAAATTCATCTTAATCGATTACTGTAAAGTAAATCAAATCAAAGTTGCAAGCTTAAGAAGTCATTCCTACCGTCTTCGTCATAACTTGAGATCCATGTCATTATTCTGTGAATTGGCGTCTGGTTTGTACATGCTTATAAAATTTCGACTCAAACGGTAACCGGAAAATGGATCCACTTGCCAGATTCGATTACAGACAAACATTAGGACAGGTGAAGAAAAAAATACTTGTAAAATTGGATTATATTGTTGGGAATAATCCAGAAAACGAAAAAAGTGCAGATGGTTAAATTGCTACGAAACATTTTATTAGAATGTAAGAATAAACCTCAAGATTCCTTGTATTATCATTGAAATCTAGCTGTTTGAGTTTATAAAGAACATGTAAACTCTCCTAGAGATCTCAATTAGATAGACATTAAAGAGTAGAATTATCTAAGTGAAGATCACCATAACTGCTGAGACTGTTATAATGCAAATACGATGTCTTGGCAACGCCTTTATTATAAAAATATTATAAAAGAGAAGAAGAGTGCTAAAAGCTTTATAATCCCAGCAGAGGGTAATCAGGTGTACACAGATAAACATTTATGTAGGTGGCCAAATGAATTCGCAAAACAAATTATACGGAAGCCATTCTTTTGTTCGTAAAATATCATCATAAGCGTGTTATCGTCCACTACGATATCCTGGCCAACGCGATGGCTGATATAAATAATTCATAAAGTATATTAGCATTCAGAAAAGATACAGTATAATGCGATCATCCATATTTTTGTTGAATAATTGTATTATATATTTTCTTTATGTACAGCTCCGCGCTAACTTTAGCATGATTATTATCATCACTGCGCTAGCTCGACACTCAAGTCGATATTGAGGGTTCATCCCTAGAGTAAAGACGGAATCTATTACTAACATCCGTCAGCCATCAGGCCTTTTTTTTTGTTTCGATCTGAAATGCCTTATCGCACTGCCACCGGTCCCGGGTAGGGATCCGATGGGTGTGTGGGACTCGCGTAATACCCACTAAAACCAGGTAACCAAACGTAATACCCACTAAACCATGACAGGTTAAGAAGTTGAGAGCGAGTTTTATTTTTATAGAGATGATGTATTTGATTGTTACTATTGCAATAAATATTAAAAATTGGTAAATATGTCACTCCAGGTTTAGGGTAATAGCCCGATCACTATATTTAGCGATAATTCATTTATCACCATATTTAGCCATCTAATATGGGCTCGATAAAGAGGGTCCCAGCCTGTCGCAGAAGTAAATCTGCAGCCATCAGATCGGGATCCCTTAATTGTCCTTAAGTAGAACCTGAGTAAAGATTTAGTAGGGCAGAATTCTTCAATGGCGAGTTTAGAGTTCCTACACTTATTGGTGACTTACCTTGGATTGATGCAGCTAAATGCTTTTCTCTCGTTAAAAAAGGCAAAAGTTCAAAGAGTAACGTGATAATTATGACTGAATATTGGGACTAAACGGATTTGTAAGCATTGAAAATAAAAAAATAAAGTTCCATTTACTCGTGATTGCCTAATTGTTAGGAATTGCAAACCAAACAGCTGAACACATGGCACCAAATATTGTCATTCCATTCATGCATAAAGAAAAACAACGTGGTTTTTGAAATTCGAACGTACGTTGTTTATGTTTTCAGTAAACGTATGTGTTGAGGAAACACGACAAACGTTTGGTTTCATTCGATAGTTACGATTTTCGATTTTTCGGCGACAAACACCGGCTCCATACTGCAGCCAAATTAACAGAAGGGGCGGCGACGAATTTTAAATTGACATTTGTATTCACGAACGCCGACGGCAAATATACGTTACGGATGTTAAAAAACCGGCCAAGTGCGAGTTTGTTTTGCATCGCTTTGATTTCATCCTTTTGATTTTTCGTACTTCCGTCATACCGTTTTTACTTCAAGTGTTTTTATTACGTGCCTATAGCGATATAAGGTGAAATTTATGTGACTGCCGTTTTCTGTTGTGGAATTTGTTCAAGGAACAGGACTGTTCTCTCAACAGTAATGTTTTTAAGTGCATTTATCCTACATTTCGTATGTTTACGCTATTTGGCGACTAACGTAGTCTATAATCGTCATCAGTTAAGCTGAATCATTAACTATCATAACTGGTTCCTGTACCTTATGGATCCCATGATCCAATGGTCTAACGACCCTCACGTCATATCCATCATTTCACATCGTCATCTGTCGACGCGTACTATACCACAACTACGTATTATAAACTCTTAGAGAACTTATTAAACATTTTCATTAAACAGCTACGAGTACTTAAAGGTATCCCTTATTAAATTTTCCGTAATTAATTAAACTTACCTAACTAGCAAGTAGGCCTGATCTTAGATGATTAAGAGATCTTTATGCTAGCGTTTAATATTTTTAGATGAGTTAATCTAGCGATCCAGAGTGGACATGTAACTTAAAAATACTTAAAAAAACTAAAAAAAAACAAAGAAGAAAGAAGAAGAACAAGAAAGAAGTCCACTTACACACCTAGAAGCCCACTTAAGACCTTATAAAATCATACATTGTTAAGTGATACGAAACACTTTATAGGTCAATATTTGAGATAATCCTATGAGATCGACGTCGTTATTCAAAATACCTAGAGTTTCATCCCGTTGACCTAGTATCATAAAATTTGGCAAGAATGCAATATATACGTCAAAGCGTTGTAATATATATCCTCTGGCACCTAACAAATTTCTCGACGAACTCCTATTAATAACATATTAATTTTGTACCTGTTTTCTATCTTTATCTATAATTTTTATTTACAAACCAAGCAATAACAGATCAGTTATTCTTCAAGACGATAGAGGCATGTCTAACACTTACACTGTCGTGTAAGTCATCTTCCGGGTTGCCAAGGTACCTAAGGTATATTGGACTACTGAAGGGAGCCTCACATTAAGTAGAAGGCCTACTCACCAATCATGTGATGATAGATAAGATTTTCCGGGCGTTTAATAATGGCCGAGAAGGGGAGGGCAACAATATTGCATTTTACGAATATCTATGGCCATAGTTTTCATCAAAGGGCTCCTATTGCTCCTTAGTCCCCTTAAATAATAGATAAATAAATAAGCGTTCCGTTTTTTCTGATGCGGAACCCTAAAAATATTCAGAGTCGAGTCCATGTATTTTACAACGGATCCATAAAAAACAAAAGGCATGTCCACAATAACATAATGTTGCGTTAAGTTTTGTCGTAGTGCGACACCCTGCGAGCAGCCACCGCACCGCCAGGGACATAATGTGGCGTGAAATGTGCAGCCCTGCCGTCCACGGCCGACGGGCTTGTTCAATATACAGCCTGATGCGCCCCCAAGCGTTCGCTGTCTAACGAGCGCGCCGTATAATTAAAAACAATCGACTACAGCTACTGTTATACGCCGTTACCTGATATAATAAGATTTCATGGCGCGGCATCGTGAGATTTTATATGATCGGTAACATTTTCCATTATAATGATACAAGATTATATGTAGAAAGATAGAGAGATTAGAGATATACATGTATATAATATACATTTCTACAATACACACGAATCAGGTTGGTGCAAACTGAGAAGATGTTTCTGAGATAAAACCGGTATAAAACATGAAAAATATGGCCACTTTTCGTATATTGCTGAAAGGTTGGTTATGTGTTATTTTTGGAAAAAATATTTCAACACCCGATTGGTGTAAGGATCCACATTGTTATTTATACATAGTTTTCAATAAATTATACCACAGAATATAAAGATCTATTGATGGACGCGTTTAATATACTATTGTGATTAAAATTGCGGCAAAATGTTTATTCAACGGGTGAAATTTATTGAAAAAACACAAAACTTCAAGCTCTTTGCTCGAATAAAAAAATGTGCACGTTTTAAAAGAATTTGAACTGAAAGCTTTTGTTGTGAGTTTTTATTTAGGTTAAATCATGAATAAGGACAAAACGAGGAAAAGCGGAACGGGAAAGGTACAAATTCAAACGCAACTTCTGTACGTATCGATATGAAGAATTATGGCGATCATTATATTTAATGTACTATTTCTATTTTTTCAAGGTTTTGTCAATGACTATAAGATAATGTGTCTGTTTCTCTATTTACGAAAGCAATAATCCTAAGATACGTCGTACCCTAAGGTCAAAACGGTGCATATAAGTTGCCAGTCAACTGATTATGTATTTACCTATGTGATTCTTACTAGTAGCGGGCAGGGCACCAACGTCTGTAAATAATATGCATCTTCAACTTTCTCCTATACTGCTAAAATCCGTACTATTGAAACCCTCCAATGATTCTTATCTCTTTCAGACTGACTGACACCTTTTGACTTTGTAATCCTAGTAGCATTAATGGCAAACAGTATGCGTCAGATCTTTCTTTCTGATTTTAGAGATCAGATTTAAGTAAGGGGTAGTGCCACGCTGCAAGCATGCATGTATTGGGCCGGCACGACCGGAGAGGTACCTCTTGCTTACACGATACCGGCGTTTACGCCGGCTATTTGCATCAAACGCGACAGAACATCTGTCACAAAGTAGCCCTTGAAGGTGTGAGGAAGAAGGAGGGCGACACATCTGTGTAACCTTTAGGCTCAATTCACACGACGAGACACATAAACTGCGCTTCGCTTCGCTGCGCTTCGCCGCGCTTTTGGTGTGAATTGACCCTTATGCGGCTGTCTTTGGGCGTCGATAGTCATGAAAAAATCCCTGACTGTTCATTAGCCCCTTTATACTATAAAAAAATCTAGCTGTGGAAAAAGTTAAGTCTCTAGGTGACAGAGGTTTTCAAAATCACTGACACTACCCTGCTATGTTCCATTATGACATGTCAAGGCGGTTATATTGAGGTCATATATATTTAAAAGGAAGCTATTTACATAATTGGCCAGACGTCCCAGACTAGCAGTCGGGATGACAATTGCAGTTGTTAAATGGATTCTAGTATCTGCGCAGCTGCCCACCGCTGTAACTAGCGCTTAGGATTCCACTTAACAGTGTTTGGGCATCGGTTACTGATTAAATATGGCTACTTAGTATTTATTGATTTATAAAATGTTAATTACACGGCGTAATGATTTCAGAATGTAGGTATGTTTTAGGTGAATTAATTACATGCGAATAAACTAGCGTCTGAAGTAACTCAATTAAATATTATAAAAAAACACCGCACTAATACCATTTAAAGAAACTAAAATAAGCATTTATACATTCATTTATATACGTAATGGGCCACCGGAAACTCATAAATCGCTCTAAACGCCATGTCATACGAGAGGTTGATCCTCCGACGGGCTCCATTCGTTTGCAATGCATCACAGCGCTACCTTTTTTCTAAAACGTTCAATATATTTTGAATCTTTTCGCAATTTCCTTCAACAATACATTACGTTTTAGTACCTGGGCGACCGGTCACCGTATTCGAGTGAGAGTGAATAGAAACTGAGTTTCACAAGCAAAAGATCTAAATAGATCGATCTTTTGAAATGGAAACTTGGAAATTTCTAGTCCCATTTTCGGATAATATAATACATGTAAAATACAAGCTATATTAAGGGCATGGGCAAGTATTGATAATAATAGCGCGGCTCCTAAATACACAAATAAGGTCCGAGCCAATATGTTTCGGTCACCCCAAATTTTTTCGGGTCATCTTTAAAATTAGACGAGCCCTCATAAGGCACGCCAAATTTAGCTCTTAGTCGATAATCACAGACTGACCCTGTGACGATATTTCAATTTTACGATCAAGAATATTTTGCAGGAGCGAATTTATATTATTATCCTTGTCTTAGGTCTTGTCGATGAAAGGCAGAATAGCCGATTCTTAATATATTTCATCACATTTTATAATTTATAATTTTCTTAAGGCATGCATGCATGTAGCTGAATTGGGCCGGCACGAAAAGGGAGGTACCTCTCGCTTACACGAGCCCGGCGTAAAAATACAGCTATGTTTCGTGTGATGTGCAAGTAACCGGGTCCCCATGGAGGTGGGAGGAGGGAGGAGGGCAACAGATCTGTCTATGTCTTTGCGGATTTCCATGGCCGTCGGTAGGCATGAAAATGGCTGCGACTGCGCGTTTGACCCTTATACCAAAAAAAAATTCTAACTTATGTGACCTACATCCATTAGGTCAAGAGCCAATTGGGAACGATAATACAAGTCAACAGTAATGTTAGGGTTTATATCCTACACTATATAACACTGCGATTCCTTCAGCGCATGTTCTTCATGCGAATGAAAATCCGGTATAACAGTGGACTGTATATTGATGTAATGGTTAATGATTTAATGATGTACAATGAAAGCGTCGAAATGGCGGAAAGTGAAGAAGTGAAGCGAAAAAGACGCCAACCCCGGACGCCCCCTCCAGTCGAAAGGTCTATGGTGTGCGTTCCATCGACAATGTTCGGGACGGTCGTGGTGGTGTAGCCACGTCGACGGCAGCGCTCCCATTCTTCCGAACAGTAATAATATAATACATGACTTGTTAAATACCTATTCGAATGCCATGTGCGCTAATGAATCTAATCTACCATGTGTCCACCGGCATATAACTAATAGGTACAGACATAAATACTTGCATGCATTTATAACATAGATCAGATAAAAAGATACCTGTGTATATCTAACCTTGAGTACCTACTGAAATTGAGTAAAAAATTAGTAGATAAATTATCCATTTATCTACATACATTTAATGTATATAATATATACAAAATATGTCCGGATAAATTTAATAAAAAAGTGTAACACATTCCTCTTCTACTTGACAACCTAAATATATATTTAATTTCCCTGAAATTCACATATTAAAGGGAACTTTAACTTCAGCGTTGCCTTTGAGATAAATGATAGCTATTTCCTCCAGGATACGATCTATCTCGTTGCCAAATTTCATTAGATTCCATTCAGCAGTTTTATCGTACAGATCTAACGAATAGGGTTTTTTACATTACCGTTATAAGTAGGATAAACTAGAATCGATTAAAAATATATTGAGATAGCGTATTGGGAGGCAGCCGGACAGTCCTTAAGGAGGAGAAGTCTGGTCTTTTCACGGAGACCAACCTTTCGCTGGAGGGATCCTGATGCTTGATGTCCAATTACAAGCGGCTGGAGGTTCTGGCAGGGGTTTAGTCAGTGTTGCACTAAAAGTCGAGTCCGACATCGGTCTAGGGGCCATCCGAGCTCCTAGATATCATATGTAAATGTATTCCCCTGCGTAAACAAAAAGAGGTTTTATTAATAAACTAGCTTCCGCCCGCGACTCCGTCCGCGCGGATGTCGGTCTTCGCGTGGATGGATTTTTTTTTTCTACGTATTTTTCCAGGATAAAAAGTATCCCATTTAATGCCCAGGATAATAAGGTATAATTATACAAAGTTTCATCGAAATCGAACCGTTAGTTTTCACGTGATGCCTGAACATACAGACAGACAGACAGACAGACAAAAATTTTTTTAATCGCATATTTGGGTTTGGTATCGATCCAGTAACACCCCCTGCTATTTATTTTTTCAATATTTTCAATGTACAGAATTGACCCTTCTACAGATTTATTATATGTATAGATAAACAAGAGATACATATTACGGCCATAGAGCTGCTAGTATAAACAAGTTACATGAACTTAGCGGAATTCATACAAATATGTCTACCAGACATCGTATAATGCAACTCACAAGCATCTGATTTTCGAACAGAATATAATACGAGCATCCTCCCTTTTTTTCCCGCTTTTCATATCTGTGCTCGTTTTTGTTGGCGCTCAATAGGACGGATTGTGCTCAAGTGTGCGGCGCTGAGTTGACGGATTATCAAACGCACGCAACAACAAAGGGAGCACAACAGAACAACACGCCATGTTGAAGTGGCAAGTTGTATCTATAGATCAAAAGACTTAAATATAAGTACAATACCCTCTTTTGAAGGTTAAGATTTGTTTTTTACTAATTAATAATTCCACAGGATGGCCAATAAGCTGTCACATCGCTACAACGGCGTACAGCACATAAACATCCGCATAAGTATAAGCTATGCTGGTTTTTTGTGATCCTTCTCTCTATTACCCCTATGCTCCACCCAGAACTTAGAAACAGAACAAAACGCGACAGGTAGGCCTCTTGACGGTTATATGCAAGCGATACGTACTGACGTACCCGTGCGATTACAAGGAGGCACTGTATGCAAGCATCTCTCGGAGGCATATGGTCAGCACTGGAGTGTCTTCTGATGAAGACATTCCAGTGCTGACCAAGCACTACAGCTTAAAAAGTAACTAAATTTACTCAACCTAAATGATAACCACTATAATGTACAATCAATTAATAAGAAACTATGAGCACCTAATGCCTATGGGCGCCAATGTCTTTAAAGGCTGCGAACCCTCGTTTGCTCCTTTCTAATATAAAAAAAGAATAGCTGATGATGATAATTGAAGATTCTGTGGAAGGTAGAAAGTTAGGGTTACAAAGAGAAAGGGGTATTTACTTATTTATATTTATGCACGCCAAAAAGGTACGAGGGTTATGTTAAGGTGTAATGACATTATCTCTCGCCCGCTGCCCCGCTTGCGTATAAATGATTCAAAAGAATGCAATGCCAGTGCGGACGGAAATAGTTTAGAACAGGGATAAGTGATATTGGTATTTTCTTGTATTGGGGTCGAAGCCTTTTGGCTGATGAAAGACACCTATTCACATCCGCACAGTTGTTTTCGTGTCTTCGAAGCCGCACCAAACGCGATTTCTTAACTGGACGTCGGTATTGTTGAATGAGAGATTCCAATCATGCCCGTCAAACGTAGGACGAGGTAGTGCCAAGCTGCATGCATGTAGCTGAATTGGGGCAGCACGACTGGAGAGGTACCTCTCTCTTACACGAGACCGGCGTAAAGAGACTGCTGTGCAGTGGCGTTATGTGCCGCGAAAAAGAGGAATGGAGACAACTCATCTGTATAACCTAAATGCGGATGTCTATTGGCATCAGTAGTCATGAAAGTGGCTCCTATTGCTCGTTTGCCTCCTTATGCTATAAAAAAGTCTCCATTGCTATGCACCAATAGCCTGTATCTGTTTGCCTTATTTATATGCGCGACATGAAATTTATTTACACTTCATGTTGTGGCGGAGCGGATTTTTATCGCGGCTCGGAGACGATCTCCCACATCCTTCCTCCTCCTCAGGATACAATTTATCTTTTTGACAAATTTTATCGAGCTCACTTTATCATTTTGGAAACAGAGTTATTTATATACTTTGCTACCATAAACAACATGTTTAATACATTCTGAGTTTTTTGTTTGATCATTGATTGCTGGAATTTTTAGGGCTACTATTTTACTACCAATAGGTTGACCAATAAATAGAACACAGTCATTTGATTGCGATTAAGTTAAATGTAACCATTCTTTCGATTTAGTTCAATGCTGTCTTATTATTTTCTTATATATTAAGGAGCGAACAATGTGAAAGGACATTGTCGGAGCTTTTTAGTAAGTAACGACTTCCATTAACCGCAAATACAGATGTATTCCTCGCTTTACCTCAGCTCCTTCAAGGTGTACATACAAACTGCGAAAAACCTTGCTCATACCATATCCATTACTTCACGTCGCCACTATGTAAACATAATGTACCTCCCTGGTAACATCCCGACAATGCATCAATAGCAATACACATAAACTACGTGAAACTAAAACGTACTCGCGCTCACAAAGTACCTAAACCGAATGAACTGGTGTCACCGAGTCCCGCCATAATGTAGTCAAATGACTAATAGAGCAGCTACATTATCGCATCCATAATGCCCAATACGTTGTACTGTCGGGGGCGTGATCACTCGTTAGTTAACCGCTGCGAGTATTTGCAGAGCGTGAAACTCGATTAGTTCACGTGTACGACCTGGACGTTTGTCTCGTCGGTCCAATGAAAAAGTAATTGTTTTATTATTGCTAGTCTATTTTTGTAGTTACTTTACGGGTTTTGGTCATTACGAACCGGCTGGTGTTACCCAGCCGAAACGTCGAGCAAAAGTATATGTTTTCGCTACTACGTTTAGTAAATAGTCTGTGCTATTAAAATCCGTAAAATAACTTTAAAAAAATGTGTTACAAACGCGAAAGTCTCAAACAATAATAATAGTTCTATGAAGCCTCGATGATGAAACTTTATAATTTAACTTGAATGTGATGAATTCCATTTCATATATATGTGTGGCGTGCTGAATTGGCCCGGCACGAGCGGAAGATTCCTCTCGCCCGATACCGGCGCGAAAGTGACAGTTATGCCGTCATGTTACGTACGATTTGTCAGAAGCCGTGGGGTACTGGAGAGGAGGAGGAAAGGCATATCGAGCATGTCCATGAGCGTCGGTAGTCGGCTCCGACTGCTAGTCTAAAATATCTATACCATACTATAAAAAAACATGGCACTCTACAGAAGTGTGTCTGATATATCATTCCTAACTAGACATTAAATAGGCGCAGAGAACGAAAATTTTTCTTTATGTACATTTTCAGTGTTTGCGAAAGCACTTAACGTTGGGTCAGCCCTGGCCGTCACTCATTGGCTGTATAATTGAGACCGTTATATCAATTTAAGGTAAAACCTTTACGGGTTAAGGGGCGGATTGTTAAACTTCACCGGTTGGCCGACAACCCAATCTACCTCAACTAATCCCCAATCTATTGTAATATGTACTTGGAAAAATCCTTTGACATGTAAATAGCAATAGAATGTAGAGAATGGCAGATGTCACGAGGATTTATGTATACATTCCAATATGATCCATAAAAATATGCTAATATATGAAAACCTTGCGTTTATATTTTATTTTCATTGGCATATGTGTACACAAGGGTTCAGAGTATGAACTAAATATGTAGAGCGGTGCAGCTGCGCCCCGGTCGCTCCTGCCATTTTGGTAACATAGGCATTCATATATGTGTATATACAGTTTCGTTGATATATTGGTAAAGTAAGTAGTAAGAGATAGTACCACGCTGCATGCACGTGTGTTGCCGAATTGAGCCGGCATGACCGGGGATGTACATCTCGCAGACACGAAACCGGCGTACAGTTATAGTTGCGCTGTCGCGTTTCGTGAGGTGTTTAAGTAGCCGGTGGCCTACGGAGGGCGGAGGTGGGCAACGGATATGCGGATATCTGTGGGCGTCGGTAGTCATGAAATTGCCCACGACTGCTCGTTTGCCCCTTTATACTATAAAAAAACTTGCTTAGTCGTAGCTGAGATTCGATTCCCAGTTCTGACTAAAACTTGCCTCCTAATAACTCACAAGAAAACAACTCAATACTGGCAGTGATAAAGATTGTTCAAGAATTTGTCGCAAAACTTTCCGTGCATGGAATAACAACTTAATGAAGCTTCACCGAGGACTGAGACCAGAATAAACAAACGAATGTTACCAGGGAGTTTGTAGGAGCCGTCTTATTTGATCTAAAAGGATTTAATTACTTAGCCCTTCACGGGAAACTCCTGTTGCTTAACTTGTGTCGTTTATTCAGTGGCTAGATGTGTGACCTAAATACTAGAGTAATTAAAAATATCAATGACATTATAGGTAGTATGTAAACAACAAACTTGGCATACTGTGTCTTGTATGCCATAAAATTAATATTGGTATTAAAAATATCATTAAACATTTTCAGAAAAAAATGTTAAAATTTATAAATCTAAATTTAAAATAATGGTTTAAACCTAAATTTTATACTCGCTTCTTGTCATAATCATAAATATTTCGGAGATTAGTTCTTCGAGCTTAAACTTTTAGAGAATCCTGATACATATCCGCATGACCATTTTTACACGATTGGCTAATAAAATTCTACTCCATCCCATTCTTTCCAATAAAAAGTATTTCAATAAAGTATGAACAAAAGAAAAACAAGAGCACATAACCTTCAGTTTCTCATACATTTAATGTATTCGACTGCAGTCACTGTGACTTAAAGCTTTGTTTACGTATCTTCAGAATATGTTTAACAAAAGAAAATATTCCAATTTCTCGATCTCCAAGAATTACCTACAACAATAAAGATAAAAGAGACTTTCCGGCCCATATTTATTGAGCACGAGATTAAAATCTGTGTCAAAGGAACGTAATGCAGTATAAAATAAGACGTTACGTGCTTGTATGATGTAGCTATGTTTTTCTAGTTTCTTCTGCTAGTACACAATACATTTTTTGTATAGGGAAGCTAGCGATAAATGCAAAACGAGGCTTTTAGCTATAATAGTTAGGATTCCTTAATTAGCAGCTGCTTCTAGAATCTTAGATGAAGCCTATTTTATGAAGATTTTTGTGTAAAATTGAAATGTGTTCTCACTGTAGAATTTAGATTTAGTAACCGCACTGACTAGTATTATTTTTATTCTCCTCAGTTATTTTCATATTTTAAGAACTTGCAATATTTTTATAATATTTTTATATTTAAAATTTTTGAAGTACCTAATGATTATAAAATGGCAGTTAAATAAAAATCTTATTATATCACTTATTGATACGATATGAAATATGCGAAAAACGCATGATGGAAAAAATATTAATATTTATTAAATTTCATTCTAATTATATAATATGTATTATGTTACTTATTGTATCTATGTATATTATTGTAATTTGAATATTTAATTTAGTCTGCTAGTACCTAGTTCCGATTATAGCATCAAGGAAGATCGAAATGCATAGTATTATAATAAGATATATTTATATATTAAGATAAGAACAGGAATTCAATTGAGATTAAACTAAGGAAATGGGATCTCGGATCTCCTTATCGCGTGCCAAAGTGTAGCTAAATGGCTTGATGCTACTTTTCGCTATGCTGTTTCAGATTTTCTAACCGATTTAAGTTGGCTTTAAACAAGTGTTCCTATCAGACAAGTCCTTGTGAGGTTACTCTATTATTTTAAATATTCTTTAAATCGCACGAAACGCAAAATGTATTCAATCAATTCAACGACGCGACGATGTGAAAAAAGGTATAACAACACATGTATATTTTTTTCTGAGCACGTACTGAAAAGTCGTAAATTTGCTCACTTTACTCTTATTTATGAATATAAAACAGATTTATAACATTACGTTCCGCCTATATCGTTATTTTTGCATACAAAAGTAAATTTAAAACGAATAGGTACTTGAGAAAACTTGGTTCGTTGCGGAGAATTGTTAGCAAAACGGAGTATAAAGTAAAAAGTGTAAAATTAAACTTATCAAAGTTTGTTTTTAGTTTTCAAAGATTATTGCAAAGCGATTGCATATTTCTCATATCTTTTAAACTTGAAGTTCATGCATAAAATTTTATGTAAGTTTTATAATGTAACTTGAAAACTACGAGGTAATTTTTTCGTATATTTATTCTCTTGAATATTTTAATTTCAGTTTATTCTTATTATAACGTGAAAAGTTTTACATATCACACAGTACTTTTATTATAATACCACAGTTTAATTAAACACGAAAATTGATACAATATTTTTGGGAATTTAAAAGTAATGAAGCCATCAAAACTTAGTAAAATTTTCCAACTTTGCGATCAAACTGTTTTCTATCAAACTTAAAAAAGGACAAAGGTCCAATGTTCATATGTATGTAAAATTATGTATATTCCAGCTTCAAGTTCTACTGCCGTGTTTGTTTCTGCTGCATTACACCCGAAACTCTCTAAAACGACTCTCCATAGACATCTGTAGACTCTCCGTAGACTCTCCGTAGGCCCCGTAGACGCATTTATTTTCGAATTACTTTAAGTCTAATGTTTTAAAATTATAGGTAATTTAGAAGTACTAATTGATAACTGACAGACAAACATAAAAAAAAACGTATTCACTAGATAATAAGGACATATTATCTAACTTCCATTGACAATTGCATTTATTCAATCATTGTAGCAGGTGTGACAGCACGTTTACACGACAAGCACGAAGCAGCGAGTTTATTCTTTCTCCGGAACATTACTGAAAGAACACTCCAAAGCAAATCTTCAATCTTATTCTATTAGTCTATTTTATTCATACAAAAGAACAGCGCGCGCTCTCTAAATCAACTTTAACGTAAGAAAAAAATTGTAAGTGACGACTGGATAAAGCTCTGCGTTTTGTACAAATTCAATGAGATCGCAGCCGGCTCTCGGGTAACGCAGTCGTTAAACTCGCCCCGTAGTTTATTCGAGTGCGCACTTCAATTATTTCTCATAATATACGAGTGAAAAACTCTTAATAGATTATGTTATATAAGGTGTTGCTAGCACTTCGAAATATGTTTTTCCCCTATTTACCTGTCTTAAATAAGTTTTCAAGTTAAATTTTCTCTACGTTTTATAAAATGTTATCATCACTATTAGTTAGTGCACATATCAACTTAGTGATAAGTATAAAAAAAAACTCTAAATCGATTTTCCTTTTAGACAGTTTAGATAATGTATTAATATAAAATGCATACATATAGTTCTGAAGTGGGAAAATATTAATAGTATATGTTTTGTTAAATAAAATAATCAGTGATATTTATACGCACAACGAGAAAAGATGCAGCAGGTGGACCAGGTTTAATGCAAACAGAGGGATTGGCTTTCTTAGAGATTATTGTATATGACCTATGTCCATATTGGTGTTTCTCAATGGCCGTGATGACGATTATGGTGAACCCCAAAGAGATTGATCGTTAAAATATATAATTTTAGATGATTTACTTTACATCATCACAAAAAATAAACTTAATAAATTACGAAGCTTCAACTTGTTACGAATACTCACTGTAGGTTTTTTACTACGATTGCGATACTTATATCGCGGCATATAAACACATATCACTCGAAACTCGTGCCGAAACGATGTGGCGATAAAAATATGCTTAACGGCCTCTCTAATTTATACTTTGAAGAGCTTTATATGGCTCGCGTATCCATAAAATTGTGAATTTTTTAATTGTTGCCGAAATGATACGCGAAAATAATTTAAATCGATTGCAAAACATATTCAGTTAGTGAAGCCAATTTTAATCATCATCAAGCATTTAAACCTCAATTGAGGATCTATCATCAACTTAGATTTTAGTTCCTCAATTCTGTTCTAAAATCAAACTTGCTTTTGACAAACGAAAGGTTAGCTGATCAATTCTTCATTTGAGGCCAATAACCTACCTTTCGATATCGGCGTCAAAGTCAAATATATGCCGATTTGCCAATCTAAGCAAAACGTGTACCATTCCGGTTATGAATGACAGAAGCTAAAAATTTCACTGATGATATACGAATATGACTTTAGTAAAAGAAACGAACTTTAGACATCAAAATAATCAAATCAGTAAATCGATATTGTATTTTATTTGTGACACATATTCTTGTCTAATTGAGAGGAATAAAAAACAAAATGGGACCGGAATGTTCGTACAGACATCACGACCCTTTTAATTGACCGGATATGGCGTATATCGACCTCGTCACCTTGGACGCTTCTATCGGCGCCTAAGTGCTTTTATATTTCCCGTTTAAGTGTTTTGGACTCTTATTACCGTCTTTGTTTTTGGAAGTAAAAACACCTTTATCATGGCAGGAAAAAACTTTATACGCAATTTATCAGCATTATCAGCGAACGGGCTAACCGTAGCACAGGCATTCTACTTGTCTGTGCTAAGGTTACTGCTGCCACCAGTTGCCACTTTATAACTGTCAGTTTTTTTTCATTTTAATATAGGCTGCTAAAGATGTTCAATAAACTTTGTCGGTGCCAATCTATATTTGACGGAGATAATACTTATTCGTTTGTGTTACCGATACCTACTTCGACGTAATTCTACTTACAGTACTGTACACCTAAGATAAATAAGGTATAAGTTTTTGTTTACCAGTTCTAATATTCTAGTTAATTTTTAGCCTGCTTGCTACTACTTTGCTTCGTAGTAACAATAACGGCAATATTTATTACGAGATGTACGTATAGAGGTTATTATGCAAAAACACAGAGAGGCATGTTCGTTGGCTTAAAACAAGATCCCTGACCTCGATGTAGTATTAAAAAGTTCAAAGCCCTTACTTAGTACGCAGATGTTTTTTTTTTCTTTGACAATTCTCATTTTGCCACTGCTTTTATCTAAACGTGGCATCAAACTGTTCATTGGAACGATGTAAATTAGTAACTCAAATAATACTTATTTTTTAATGATTAATATGATACATGATCGCAAAGAGGAAATAAAATATTGTGCTTCATAACAAAAATATATTTATTATCTAGAAAAGTAGTAAAACGAATTAGAAATTATACATAAAATCTATTTAAATATTATATATATTAATTTCCCACAAAATTTAAAAAGAGAAGATCCATGTTACTTGTGGTCTTATTCTCACCACACATAATAAAATACTTCTATTTAATTATAGATATAATAAGTTAGTATTATCAAAATAAATAATATCTAAAAATAAAAATGTAATGTAACTCAGCATTTTTTTATTTCTATAGTAAGATGGCGATCGCTCAATGGCCTAATAATATTTGAATGAAATCTAAACGGCCAAAGAGTAGGAATACGCCATTGTTATTTGCATATCACGAAAAGACTTAATAATTTCACTGCTGAAACTGAAATGAATTCATTGATTTAACAATCAAGACTGCATAAGCTGCTTATTTTCTTTATTTCACTTTTCTTCTTATTCTTATTACTTAAAATTCATTCACTATTTTAAGAGCTGTTTCATGCAAAACGCCAGCAAAAGTAACTTCAAATTTAAACACTTAATCTATATTTTTATCAATTTCCATTTCAATAGTTTCTATCGTGAACTTCCTCCTTTGTATGTAGATAGTCTTGCGATCAGATTTATTTAAATGACTATTGTCAAGATAATCTTAACATATTCAAAATAAGATATTAAAATACTAGATACTACTTTAAGTACAGATAGCCTCAAAATTAGTTTAGTCATTCTATTTTTTAAACTTGAAACAGTTATTTGGGTTATATATGGTAGAATACTCGCCAACACTCTCGTCTTCTTACTTTATTTAAGTTAAATAAACACAGCTTCATACTTTAGATTGCTTCTTGATTGATCTGTAACATTCTGGTCAAAATGGCTTATTCTTTTACACCCACACCTGTCCTGCTCGAGTATAAGAGATTACTTTCCACATATGCCTACTTTATGTTATTTCCGATATTTCTAATAACAAAAACAGTTTTTACTGTAGAGAACAAATCCAATCTTTTCACACAACCCCGTTCCCGAAATCCCGTTCATGATTCACCAGCGCGTTCTACAAAAAGGTTTACCTTTAAATCTCTGTAAATAACGGACGCGAGATGTTCTCAATTTGAGATCGGAAGGAACACACGAGTGAGTTGGAAACACTTGTAACAGATTTAAAGTGCCATCTCATTCTCATTTTGCTGAATGCGTAATGCGGACTGAATATTTAAATGCGACGATTCTTTGGGATTCATGCAATGGAGTGTGCCGAGCGCACGCTGCCGGACAAATTTTGCAAATGATCTTTATTGCAATCTATATTATGATTCTATTTCCATATTGCGGAAATTGGGAATAATATTATATTATTCCACTTTAATGATGTTTTTCAATATCGGTATACACAGTTATTCTTTGTTTATTTTTTTTTTGTTTCTATCCCATCTTTAAATATCAAATTGTATTTTTTTTGACAAACTTGGAGCCGGAGTCATTTTCATGTCTACCGACATCCATAGACATCCGCACACAGGTTATACAGATGCGTTGCTTTTCTTTCTCCTCCTTCCTATGGGCCACTGGAACCTTACACACGGCTCGAAACACGACAGCACAGTCGTCACTCCTCGGTCGTACAGCCTACAATGCAGCGTGGCACTACCTCTTAAAGAAGGATTTTCCCCTTATTTTACGTGTGTTATGATTGCTTAATATATGTGGAGGAAGCAAGGCAAATATTTAAGGACCATGACATGTGCCTTTCAGTTGTCTTTGCCTACCCCGATGACTAATTTGCGTGAAGGCGTGTTTGGTATTTTTGACCTGTGAAATACATGTACATAATTTTTTATATATAGAATTTGCTTCATATTAGTATAAGACCTTATGTAACATTTTTAGTATATTATAATGTTTAATTAACGATAAGATTTAAAAGAGAGAACTGACTAATACCACGCACAACCGAAACCACTGTACCTAGCAACTTCTTCCATTAATGGAAAGCTATTAACATCAGGATCTAAGGCTATTTTTATTATGATGGACTATTTTTATTTCTGACGCCCAACGAAGTAAGAACGGGTCGGCTAGGACGACGATATAACATTAAATTTGGGCAGACCCACGTATCTGAAGATGGCCACGTCACGTTGACCCCGCACATACGAATTATGAGATTATGTCTAAAATGATACCCGTGGGTGAGGTGAACGCCCAAGTTTGGGACAAAGGATCCTCTAACTGCGCCCTGGGAATATTATTTTAAGTTACAGTTACGACAAATGTTACGATTGTTACTGCGAAAATATAAGGAAGTTCTCGGTAATAACCGAGCCCTTCATTAAGTTTAACGTCCTCGTGTTATTACCCCACTTCTAGAATATATGGGTAAATGGGTTATATAAAACATTGTCACCGTATGAATGTGTACAATACAAACATTCTATACTTCATCTGTGTAAGGTAACTAGTAATGATAGTAGTAATGATTTATTTTTACCCGGGTCCGTTGGAAGGGAGATAATATTGAGATAATGTTTTATAGCATAATTGCTGAAAAATGTATATGTGCATGTAGATTTCTGTATTCCCGATTTTACGAAGGCTAATGCATAAACTTGATTGTTGTGGCTATTTAATTTACACTTTATGTATAACTAGCTGTACCTTGGAGCTCGTAGTTACTCTTCTTTTTTAACTTTTTTCTGAGAACAATATTGGTAAAGACATCAGTGCTCTTGCTATTTCAAGTCCGTAAGAGACAAATAAAAAACGAACAATACTGAAACTGTTCTGTTTTATTAATCATCAATTCATTAGTTCATTATATTTAAATTATGAAGCCGAATTGCACTGACCCACGGCACACCCGGGATATAACCCCCGCCGAGTCATCCTAATGACAAATTGGGCAAAGGAAGGTAACAGATTGAAAGCGTCTATCCTTTTCATTTTCACATGTAGATATTAAAGCTAAGGAGGGTCGAAAGTGTGCACTTGGAAGATACCCTAAAAAGGATACTTTGAATCGATAACAGAACACGTTCAAAGAATTTTAGATCTTTTGTCTGTTTATTTGACCGTGCATCGCGTGTATTTGTCAGCACTGATTTTGATGCAAACTACTTATCGGCCGAGAAAGCTATTGCTGTAAAAAAACGTGTGATTCTGTAATGTGGGATAGTTTTACGCAAATCATACCGCAGGATACATCTTAGTTATATATTTTTTAATATTCTTTAATACGTTGTAAGGTACGTAAGGTATACGATGGTACGTACTGTAACTTAAACAAATTTATTTTCTTGTCTTCCGCTATTTTTTACCATCTAACTTTATCTTTTATTAATTATCTAATTATCTTAAAACAAAATTTAAAAGACATTCATCATTATTGTAGCCTTCATATACCTACTCGTAAAACTAACGTTAATAAACGTGTAATAAACCTGTCGACACGTACCTACTTCGAAGGGCATTAATTTCCCAAAAAATAATGGTTCTCTTGGGATATTGCGCGTGTGAAACCATGATACACAGGTATTAACAAATACAGTTTATATTTCCTGAAGAGTGTGGATTTTTGTTAGTCTAAGAAAAGAATAAACAAACAAAGATAAAAACTCTACCTCTTTATAGTATACATAATCAAAACGACAAAATGTGATTATATATTTATTTATTCCAAGAATATACATATTATTCGTCTATGGCCTATTTTTTCCTTGCAAAAATTGACCAAATTCGTGAATAAATGGTAATCTATCGGGGTGAGGTCCGGGATGATGCGTGTCGGAGACATCCCTACTATTAACCCAGATCTCATTATATGAGTCATAGTAATTTTCGTTTGTGATCTTTCACGTTTATTTACGATGATTGCGAATTATATTACAGCCTGCCCTTTTCTGTTTAATACACACATTCGAAATATACAAAAATGTACATTCAGTGATGTTGTCACCTAGTAAATGTTTTACCTTCTAACTCTTACATTCTTTACTTAATGTCTATTAATAATGATGTCGTTATATATTTTTCTAGTTAAGTTTTAACATTTATATATTTTATACATTAACTTTTTTTAACATAAGTATTATATCTCTAAGCTTCTAAAACCATGCAGGTAATTTTAAATGTGACGTCGTTTGTCTGTAAACATAAACAGGCGTGAGTTATAGATATATAGATAATCCTATCTTAATCCTAATAATGTTATAAATGCGAAAGTTTGTATGTTTGTTTGTTTGTTACTCCTTCACGCAAAAACTGCTGAACTGATTTTCATGAAATTTGGCACACACATAGAGGGTAACTTGGATTAACACATACACACATCGAAATTTACGCGGGTGAAACCGCGGGGAGCAGCTAGAAATTTTTAAAAAATATATATCTGTCACAAAACTTAAAACAAAATACTGTTCAATTTGTAATACGAATTTTAGTATCGATCTTTTAACTTGTTAATATTCAGTAGGAACACAATCATCAAACAAACAAACAACAATCTTCAATTCCATTAACGCTAACATAAAGCCAAACATTCGAAACAGTTCAGATTGGTCTGTTAAAACGCTAAAGGCATATTTGTACCGGTGAAGATAACAAAAGCACGCTAGTAAAAAGTGAACGCTGAACTCAGAGCAAGACCTCAACTAAGTTATAATAGACAATGTATGTCAACGGAGTCGGCTGCAAAACGAATAAAACTTGAGTTGTGGATACGGTTTGAATGGATGTTTCCTGTTCTGTGCTGCACTTGATTGAATCGCAAAACTCCCGCTAAATTTGAGCAACAACACTTTTGTTGCCTTTGTGTAAACTATATTGTTATTGTTATGTCGGCTACAATCTGCCTTTAGTAGGGCCTCTTCACTTTAATGCCATTATTTCCGGTCCAATGCATTTTATGTTATAGATACTGTATGGTGGAGTACTATAATGTAATATGTTGATTTTTTTATAGCATAGGAGGCAAACGTGTGAAGTGATCACCAACGCCCACAGACATCCGTAACACCAGAGGTCTAACAGATGTGTTGGCGACCTTTGAGGAAAGATATTTTTCTAATCTTATGTATGTCGTATCATGCGTTTTTATGCTAAAACTAGTCCTAAACCCATAGTACAGTTATCCTGGCATTTTCTATGTGCCAAATGGTAACGAAAAGGGGCCATAAAGTATATTTCCATTTATTATTACGATATTTTCAAACTGTGTCATTATACACATACGCCTGAAATTACGGGGCACCACTATGGCAGTATGATACTATATAAATAACCACGACCACTATACATCCCGCTGTTGGCCACAGGTCTCCACCACGAATAAAACATGATAGACTTGGGAATCGATCCGTAATTGAAATTCCTTCTCAACGGAGTCTCCAGTGTTCTTTTCCTTTTTGTTTAAATTTATTCTTAAATAATAACACAAAGACAGCTACGTACCTATATTAAATGAAGAATAAACCCCAGTGATGTATTTAGCTGACTCGCACATTTTATATTATATTACGCTGATTACTTTGTATGCATTGCGAGGTTAATTCTCTTTTTTGCAAGTCAAATAGTCACGCGAATAATATATTTGTCTGGTTACCTTAATAACATCAGCATCACCATCAGCCTTTATCTGTCCACCTCTGGACTTAAGGTTAAGGTTAGATCTCTTAACCTCTCAATCAACGCTACGTCGGCCGATCTGCCACTCGCATCCATCTCCAACCAGCTACTGCAGCGGAGATTCTCTTCACACCTAATGCATAAAGAATAACTAATAGTCGATCGTTCGCTCGACTAATAGTTATTCTTTGTCAGCGTCGTGGTTTATTGGTAAGCATGTTCGACTACAGATGTGAGGGACCTCTGGTTCTGAGTTCTGGTTCTTCTGGTTCAAATCTCGAGTCAGACCAAAAAGTTGAAAGATATAACCGTTGTTCACTGTAGAACCTTGCTATTTCATGTGCCATCTGATCATTTAAGTGTGTAGTCAGGCTACTGATTCTTCAGCTATTATTTTTGCGTGATATCTAACACATTAGTACTTTTACTATATGACAATATTATAACCTTTATTTAATAATTACTGCCACTTATTGTCCACAGTAGAACTGTCCAAATAAAACTACTAAAACCTATTCATTTTCCCGCGGAACGAAAAAATAAATTCTCACAGAAAAGATCCATTCATAGCAATTAAACACTAATACAATAATTAATTAAAGTAAGAACTGAGTTCATTACAACGCTATAAAAGAAAATGAATGTTTCCCGCACTTTTAGAGCACAAAACAATAGCAACATTCCCAGAGCAAGTTTGTCAACAACGGTGTTAAGTTACAGAAGAAGTTGGTTTTTAATAAAAGTCTCATGGGAACTTCCGTGTGCTTAAGAATATTAATAAAGTTAGCGAATTTATATTATTGTGTAAGTTTCTTTACTGTCTAAAATAATTTACAAGATTTTTAGGAAGGTAATTGACCGCATGGTTTGTAATAAATTAATATTTTCTAGATTTGACATTTAAATTAAAAAATAATGTAATTATATGTTTTGTGTAATGTTATAGACTGAAAAAATTAAATGGAAAATATTTTTTGTTATTAATATGTAACTTAATCATTGTTCTTAATAATTTAACAGCAATTAAAATATAGTTAATATTTGGGCATCTGTATTTGTTCTTAAGAACTGTAATATTAGTGTATATTTCTAGAAATCATTGCGTAAAAAATACAAATATATGTAGGTAAGCCTAACCATATACATAACATATATATCATAAACTATATTAAGTAAAGTAGTGCCTAAATAATACAAAGAGAATTTAGACACATAATGTAGTGTATATAACTAATATTTATTTTATATTTAATATCTTAGAAAGACTTAAGTTGATTTAAAGGTATACATAAGTAAATCAAATAATTCCAGCTAGAAGCGAAATTTGCTACAGTATGAAGGCACTCGTACCATCTGTTGAGAGGATTCATAGCGTCGTTATCTTAAACGGCATGGCCATCTTCCTTTGTCCTTGATCCTCCCGACCTTGAAATTTTATATGAGATTGGATTACACCCTAACTAGTATTACAGCTAAAGGGAGTTTATTTGTTACGCTTTCACGTCTATACCCCTGTAATAGATGTTTATGACTTTCGGTGGAGATGGATGAATGTGGAATACTTTTTAACTGTCTACGATAAAATAGAGTGGTGTATTTTAATGTGATACGAGTAGTGGCATGCGAATAGATTTTCTTATACACGAGCTATAGTTTACACAAATTGCTTTACGGCATTGGAATTTTATCAAAAAAATATCTTGTTAATTTATTTTTTGTTATCAATTTCTGTATTTAAAATAATAATAATGATTCTTTTTACGTTTTGTTGTATAAAGCAGCAATCGAGCAGTTAGTATCAGTCAGCCTATGTAGATTCAAAGACATATAGTTTATTAATGAAATTATGTAATACGGAGGGTATTACCAAATCATTTAACCACGCCAAAGTTATATACCTCACGAAACGCGACAGTACAGGTAGGTGTCACTATACGGCTATATGACGAGAGCAAGAGGTACCCGGACGTACCATCCCAACTCACCTCCAATGCAGCAACTCTTACATATAAATAAAATACATAAAAAATATTCTCATTAAATAATCCTAAGAATTTAACCGACGGTGATGTTGATGATGGCAATAGTTATCACTACAATACTACCCGCACCGCTGGGTCCCTAAATCAACGGAGGCTATTAGGCCTGACCCCTCCGCCCTCAGTTGTTAAACTTCACACAGCATCCAAGTAATTTAATCTTGTCAGTACAGTTTTCCTCAAGATGTCCTTCACCGCATTCCCCTTAGTACTGAGACGTTAACAAAAGTCAATATTTTCAGGGGTACAAGTAATCAGGCTTGAAACTGGAGTGCGACTTTTGAACGCACTTTTTAAAGACAAATATTTTTGCTCTGAATAGCAATTATATTTTGTATACAATGTACGAATGTAGAGATGTTTGTTTATGGTCAATAAAAATGTAATAAATGTAGGCAGTAGAAGAATGACGACCGAATGCTTTGTAGTTTTATATTTTATATCACTAGTAGGCGAGGTTTAAAGGTGTGTGGAATTTATGGGTCAGAGGTGAGGATTTTTTTCTGTAGGTCCCATTAGTACCTTCGGAGGGGTATATATCTTCGAGTAGGCCTTTGGGTATTGGGATTGGGATGGAATCGTATAGTGAAGTCAGGTTCCTAGTCAGACCCCTTAACTTTAATGCCCCACGTTCTTTTTAAATTCCTATGAATAATAAAATTGAGAAATAAACACATTATGCTAGGTAATGTAGATAAATCAAGTTCAGCATAAGAGGGAGGGGTGATAATAATGATGAAGAAAGGTAATATTATTGACTTAGATACACATAATTAGCAGCCAAGACGAACAAAGGAATTATAACAATCATTTTCAATCCATCTCGTAGTTAAAAAAAAATATTTAAAAAACCTAAAAAAATGAACATTGTTATAAAACAACCGAGAGTATGTCTCTGATGGCGTCTCATTCATATTCTTTATTTAACCTTGCAAGAAATTAGTACGTCTTTCATTAGGAGCCGAGCGGCGTGGCTTAATTACTCTCGCTTCAATATTACTGATTTCAATTTAGTAAGAAGTGACAGTTAACGATCGCACTTAATTAGTTAAGTAATGAGTGCAACATTAACAATGTTAATTCGACGTAACAACCGAAACTAGGTAGGTGACCCACAAACAGTGACGGATAGACTGCTGCGATTTACATTCGCCTTACTTGCCTGCTCTACTTTATGTAACAACACCAGATCTGTTGTTCAGATTGCTCTCGGCGAAACAATATTCGCTGTGAAATTATTAGAGATTTACTCGTTACCAATTTATTTGAATTGTTTTAGTTAAGTATATGTTACTATAAAATAATATTATTATGGAAGACAAAACATAAACACAACACAACACAAATACATTCATGCAGCAAAGGAAATTAGTAATATAAGAAACGAAGACGACAAACTCATACATCAATGTGATGACAGGGTGAACAAAATAAACAGAAGAGGCGACAGCACTCGAGAGAGCGTTGACAGGCGATGTAGAGCAACGTACGTGGGCGTGCGGCGATGTGATGGCGCGGCAGAGGCAGGCGTGCGCCGGGGCCACATGGTAGTCCATGTAGTTGCCGTAGCCCATGTGGTCGCAGGTACAGGCGCACGTCTCGATGTGCCGGCGCAGCTCCAGCTCTATCTCCCACGGCGGCTCCATGAGGCGGCCGGGCGGCCCGCCCTGGCTCTACCACCATGCACCACACTCACGGGTCCGGGCCGCGGCTCCGGGGCCGGGGCAGTGCGCGGGGCGCGGGCGCGGGGCGCGGGCGGGCGCACATGGCG
>LUGF01050150.1:122486-138434 GCA_001625245.1 Calycopis cecrops
ACCCGCCCGCGCCCCCGCATCTCCCGGTGAAAATCTTTTACATGTACAATCATCAACCATCAACTTGAGAGCCAAGTTCGCACACCTTGACGATGGACGTGTCAGTTTCAATTAATTACAATATTGACCACTTTAAACATCATATTATGTGACAAGTATTATATTATGTAATTAACATGTAACTTATGGATCAAAACAGAGATTATATAAAAATAAACAATTAAAAGTTCAAAATAAAGACGAAGAATTCAAATATAATTTAAAAAACTAATCGAGTAAAGCAGCTGTAAAGTACATTCCCTACAGATTTACATGGGGTACTTAACTTGAAACCATTTTCTGTTATTTATTGAGTACTGAAGACTACGCTGGTTGATTGCGTCGTCTTTATCTCTTAAATTATATGCAGTTTACTCGATATAATACAATTTATGTGCCGTATCAAACCTTTTTATGCTAATGTCGGTTTGTTTAATGTAAATAAGTTATCACATATAAATATATTAGTTATTAATTTTGCATATATATTTGTCTAGTGAATTTTATATACAGATTTATCAGAGAATTAAGAAATATATGATATAACAGGAAATAGCAAGGAGTACATTTAAAGAAATGTAATAATCTTATACATATTTTAAATATTTATTCGTTATTATTATTATTATACACATAGTCATTATTTCAGGTAAACTAATTCCTGAGCTAAATTTGTAAAAAGTTGGTTTATAAGCACTATAAAACGTAAAATTATCAATAAATATTAAATAAATAAATCTAATTAGCTAATAATTTGTACTCGGGCAGAAAATTGCGACTACAGACTGTATTTAAATCCGTAACTCCCTCCATAATATGTCACTTCACGAAACATTCCGTTATGTAGAGTACGTATTGTAGAGTCAGATTTGCAAACCGCTGATTGTCGCCATTGTTCAACGTGATGCGGCCGATAGCGCTTTATTATCAAAAATGAATTGTGTAGAGTAGAGAACGTAGAGTATCTTTCTTCATCTTCTTCTAACATTCAACCTTAATTGATTATGTCCAGATATAATGAATATTATGTCAAAATTTTTTTACGTAATTATCATAGACTATCTTTGTTGAATAGCTGTTTATAGGTAATAATTAGTAAAGAAAATAAGCTAATAGATTTATAAGCGTTGAGTTTAAGAAAATATTTCCGCTTTGGTATAGCATATCATAATGAATTCACCTGGGTCGCATTACGTATTATCATAAGATCCAAGTATTGGCAAAAATGGTGAGAAAATGCTGAAATATTTTATAATATTTCCGATTCGAATATAAAATATGCTTTTAAACTACGATATCTATATTCTAATATTTAAATATCAAGATGCGTTCTCACGTTTCCGCAAGCTTGAATTTTAAGTTTGAATATTGAAATTTACAAATAAAATTCAATATGAGAAAATCGTAGTTCAATTTTTTAAATACTTTTTATACTAAGTAAATGCATGCGAAATATGTAAGATCTTTAGACGAAAATGACCACCGAGATTCACTAATAATAATCAAATGTCAATACTTTAACCGATTGCCCTTTTCCAGGACGCCCATTAAAAATTTTCACTTACCGCACCATACTTAATAAAGCTTCCATTTCACGCCCGTGTTATGTGAAAACGATGTACTTTTCTATTCCAAAGTATTGCCTCTAATAAAATTGTAAATACTACTAGCCTCGCGCAGTTTCAGTATAGAAATCACCTCTACATTTAAAATGTCTACGATCTTGTAGATGTGCTACGCCGATACGTAGCACCGCTTCTACATTTACGAGCCGTTAACACGATTCGTAGCGCTGCTGCTACGAAATCGAAATCCGATCCTAACAGAAAGACTTAAACGCACATATTTGTTTCATAACTATTTTATTTATCAGTTGGCTACTTGACTTGATATGCTCTTTTGCAGCATAGTGTCATTGCTGCATTGCATTTGAGTACAACTGGCATTGTACGGTGGTCCATAGAGGAGAGAGGAGGGAGGACCACACATATGCGGATATGGGGATGTCCATGGGCATCAGTAGTCATGAAATTGACTCAGACTACTCGTTTCCCCTCTTCCTTCCGTCAAAAAAAACCTTTGGGCTGGTAGGTATGTTTTGCATACATAATACCACTGTAAAGTCATGGCTAGATTCTCGTGTTTTGTGAGAGTTGTGTGGATATTTGTGTGCGTCACGACTCTGATGGTTTTGACCTTGTGCAATAAATTACCTATAGCATTGCATCGCCTGGATATATCTTATATTTTCTTGAATAATAGATTGTGAATATATTTATTATTCAATGCGATTTTTTTTATTACAGTGACGTGTAATGAAAGAACAACATTATGTCAGTTGAATTTTTATGAAAAATTCAAATCTAAAATACTTTTACAGGATAAAACCATGCTCAATGTGGATTATTCAAAGCACATTTAAAAAATTACAAAATTTAAATGCGGTTTGGTGAAATATTTTTATATTGTTCAGTCAGAATTAAATTTAAGAGTCCAATTAATAAAAATGATTTTTTTCTGCTTATCCAAATTATAACCAAGCATTTTATAATCAGAGTTCAAATCCCATTTTTGTTTATGTTATTAGTTTAAATGTAGGTGAATATAGATAGGTAAAATGTCCCCCCTTCAAAGATGCAGTATTTTGCCGTGGTGGGAAGGCCTGCGTGCCTCTATGATTCCCAAGGCTATACCAGACAGGGCGACCCGTACCGGACAGGCTTGGGGGAGAGGCTAGAAGAGCAGCTCAGCTGAGCCACGCCGCCCGTCCCTCTGAATCAGTAGACGATACTGTGTCAAGTCTGAAATAGTTCTATGGGCCACCCAGGCTCATACCTAGGAGTCAGGGTGGCCCCTAGAACTATGTCCCCTAGACATACGTAAATGTATTCCTCTAAGTCAAAAAAAAAGGTAAACATCCAATGGATCGACAAAATCCGACGATGATGAATTAATCCCAACAATTCTTGAGATACTAATGCATGCCGAGTGTTTTCGCATAATCACACGTTACACGTGATTATGCATAACAATTCTTTTGTTAGCGCCTTTTTATTTTAAAAGCGCACAGGTGCGAGCGAAACGCTTTCACATTGTGAGAACACTTAGCAACACATTAAATATAGAAAGGACGTCTCACTCGCTGAGTTTTTGTGGAAAAATGGCGATATTTCACGTCTTTAGGAATCCGTTAGCAGTTTGAACGGGTATTTTTCGTTTTTGGCACTTTAATTAACCATTTAGTGAGTTTTTTTATATGATACTTGCTTTTTGTTAAATTCAATGTTATTATACATATAAGCCTTCCGCTTGATAAAAAACCTTAAAAAATCGGTTGCGTATTTTTTAAGATCTAAGCATACAGACACACGGACGGCGCACTTTGTTTTATACTATGTAGTGATAGCGGTCAAAGTAGCAGTCAGAGCCCTTTAACGACTACAGACGCCTCTGGACATGCGGACACGTTAGCCTCCTCCCTTCCAATAGCCTCACAACGACAACGACAACTCATCTTCAGACCAGTTCCGTCACAGAGTAGGCAGAGAGCACTGAGAGTCACATATACGACTAGCTGTGCCCTCCGGTTTCACCCGCGTTAATTTCTAAGGAATCCATATAAACTTCAACACCCTATTTCACCCCTTTAGGTGTTGAATTTCTAAAAAACCTTTTAGCGGATGCCTACGTCGTAACATCTAGGTACCTGGATGCCAAATTTCAGCTTGATCCGTCCAGTAGTTTGGGCTGTGCGTTGATAGATGGCTATGTCACGTTTGAGTTTTATATATGTAAATACTTACACACATGACTGACTCGTGGTATAGTGGTAAGCTTGTTCAACCACAGACGTGAGGTCCTGGGTTCAAATCCCAGGTCGGATCAAAAACAGTCCGGAGTAGGGAATTTGGCGGTGTTACACCCCCGTGCCTCGGAGAGCACGTTTAGCCGTCGATCCTGCACCTGATTTCTCTCCCGCCGTCTCATCGGAATATGAGAATGAGGGAATAGAGTGCACTTACGTCTGCGCGCACACTTGTGCACTATAATATATCCTGCGCATATAACACGTCTATACAGACGGCCGCCTTAGCTCAAATCGGCTAGGACGACATTATATTATAATATATTACTTACACACTTGCCTTTCATCCTCCACATTCACAACTCACTACATACAAGCACGGCAGTTGCAAGACAAGATAAAACAAGATTCTCGCCACCTTCTGATCGTGCCCGATCAATAATCTCACAAATAATTATCAATAATAAATCTCACAAAGTGCAGTGCACAAAGTGCTAAACGCGTTAGCAAGGTCGTCGTGGCGAGGTCACGTGACGTGAAGTGAAGTCAGTTTTCTTATTATTTTGTACACCGGCCGACCGAGGAAGTACCTCTCGCTTACACGAAACCGGCGTGAAACTGTGCTATCGCGTTTCGTGGGGTGTGTAAGAAGCCGGTGGCCCATGGAAAGAGAAGGAGGAAGGGGGGCAACGCATCTGTTTAACCTCTATTCGGATGTATATGGGCGTTGTTAATCCTGAAAATGGCCCTGATTGCTCGTTTGCCCCCTTGCATCATTAAAAATATCTAAGTATACTGACGATAAAGAAATTGTTTACTAATTACATAAAAATACCATTTCATAGGCAACTCTTATTAAGTAAAGAGTATTTGCATCTTGTCTGAGTAGTTCTAGTTTAGCAATAAAACAAAAAAATATTTAATCTATTTTAAAGCGTTTAAACGACATCATAATTAGAAATATTGCAAATACGTTAGCCTGTTTACTAAATATATTATGGTATAAAATATCAAATAATAAAATTTTCAGAAATAAAGAAACACATATGCACTAGATGGGTGCCTATTCTCTGTAGCATAGTTTATGTGATATGGTTGGAGAAGATAAACGTGCCTTTTTTATTGGCACCTTCTTAAGTAGATATATCTCATGTCTCAAATTGTGAATTTAACCAAACATCACCGTAATAAATCTGCAATACTAGCTGTACATCGCGTGTGTTGCTACACCACCAACAGATACGTCAGCATGAACTATCATAACAATAAATAAAATTCATTGGAATGACAGCGGCGCCGGCTGTCGAAAATTAGTCGTACCATCTTAGAAACCTTCGAGGGAGCATTAGTAACAACTTCACTAAACATCATCACATTCTCATATGCATTACGCATTACGATTCTAAAAAGGTCATACAGACATACATTTATTTTTAAATATTATATAGATATTACATTCGTCTGTGAAAAAATGGAAATTCACACACAAAATTCCAACCCATCTGTCAAGATATTTAGTAGTTGACATACCGACAGCAGCGCCACCTATCAGATCCAATTGTAATTTTTTAAGCCTCCAGGAAACAATCGAAATACCCATATAAAATTTTAACCCAATCGGTTCAGCCGTTTAGAAGTTTACCGTTTTCCCATGGGAATGAAGCATTTTCCTGGGGTAAAAACCTATGTTAACCTACTGTAGCATTCAAATGGTGAAAGAATTTTTGAAATCGGTCAAGTACTTTCAGAGCCTATTCACATTACATACAAACACACAATTACATATTTCCTCTTTATAATAGTTAAGATGATATTCTCGTATAATTTACAGGGATACTTATTCGCGACTTGAAACCCATCTTAAACAGTAGGCGGATAAGGGATAAATGATTATGATAATGGTTCTTCGCAATTTACAAACATAAAAAAGCAATTCCCTTTCCTTACCGTTGGGTTTCTTTGTCACTTACGAAATATAATTTTTAAAATACCTGATATGTCGCGGCCAATCCAAAAGTATTATTATTTACAAGGAGGTGGGAGGAAAAAGGAGGCCAGCGCATTTGTATAGTCTCTATGCGGTTGTCTGTGGGCGTCGGTAGTCATGAAAATGGCTCCGACTGCTCGTTTGCCCCCCTTTACCATAAAAAAAAAAAATTATACTTACGAACATTTTAAATTAGAAAATTACCCACGCACACTGGTTTCGCCGTTACTTACGACAGACATCTATACCTGCACCCATTCACCATCGGCGGACATAATTACAAATGAAAAAGAAGTCTTCCAAATTATAACTTGTAATTTTTAATATCTGTATTACGTCAGAGAGTCCTGCGGACAAACATGGAGCAGTAACTTTGTGTATATTATAAAGTAACTATTAGGTACAGTTCAACACAAAGCTACCGATAACTAGTGATACCGATAAAGCTGAAATTACTTATCCATTTACAGGCATACGGTAAATTTATAAAATTTAATTCCTGGCGATACACTGATTTTAAAATTACCTATGGCGTAACATGCATTGCATATTCGCATAACATAATAAAATCATAGTACTTAATAAAATATATTTATAGCTTAATATGAAGCTCTATCATACATACAGCATATTTCGTAGGAGGTCCATAAGTGTAAAAATAGGGCTTGATTTTTTTATATATTAAGTGAGTGTAACCGCGGGGCGCAGCTATATGATGTATCAAGCACATTATTTGTACAAACGAACACTAATAAGTTTTACTTTATAATTGAGCAGCGGAGATTTTATTAGATTGCGTTTAAACGTGCTAAAAGCTTTCTGGTAAGCGCTTGTAACGTGAAGAGGATCTGAATCGCAAAGTTAAGGTATTTATAATATGAGTCGGTGCACTCTAAAATAAAAGGCATTAGGTATATTAGTAATAGCCTATTACTATGGTTTTAAAGCAATAGATATACGTAGTTAGTGGTTTATGTGGTGTTAAAATGTTGACGTCCTTTCATGTCATTTCGACCCCGTGAAAAATAGAAAATCATCCCATGGCATCGCATAGGAACATTTTTGGAATAAAAGCTCCTGTGTTAATCCAAGTTACTCTCTATGTGTGTGCCAAATTTCATGAAAATAGGATCAGCAGTTTTTGCGTGAAGGAGTAACAAACAAACAAACATATAAACTTTCGCATTTATAATATTAGTAGGATATATTATAGTCTTTAATTGAGTTAGGATCAAGTCAAAAAAGAAACAGGTCCAAGAAACAGAATCGAGCAATTCCGAAGTTTCTGTATACATAGGATCAACTAATTATTAGGCAAGATGACAAGCTAAAAACAACATAATACGAGTAGGTGCCAACGCCATTAGAAAGTGCCGTACTTAAATTCTTTGAAGTCTATGGCTACGGGATGTTCTCTGAAATATCGAGAGTCTTAAATAATGGAATGCATGATTTGTTTACACCTATGTAATGCATTAATATTTATAATTTAAGTTTGTACTGCTCCAAAACTCGAAGAACAACTTAAAAGGCTGATAATCACAGCATTTACCTATTATTAGCCTTTTAACTTGGTTATAGGTACTCTTTTATGTTTATACCAAAACAAAAGCGGTTCTAGGACAAGCTATATGTATTTACTTTTCCTTGTTGTAAGTATCATAAAATACAGCTCTATATAGTTCCCTAAAACTGCGTAATACCTTCTTGTTAGGTGAAATCCTCAGTTCAGTTCCTCAGGGGTACTCGAGTCTCGACTCTCGTTTAAATATAAGCCGCATTGACAATTTTATTTTTTACTCAAAGTGCCTTTATTTCAGCGACTTCTTATACCACAATTTCTAATTTTAATTATCCATTCATTCATTTAGGGGTTCCAAAGCCTTTATTCTCCCTCTTCCGTGAGCCACCGGATACAAACCGTACGAAACGCGATATCATATCACAGCTATTATTTAACGCCTGTAAAGAATAAGCGAGTGGTACCTCTCTTGTAATGCCGGCTTAATTCCGCTCCAATGCAGTTCAACTACCTCCTACCAGAATTATCGGTTGATTTATCAAATCCGCGCCCATTCTGGCCCCCCGTGCTATTCTGCGTTATGTCGTCCCCGTCGTGTAACGTGATTGCTTTCTAATTTCATCAAGTCACAGCCTAACTGGAAAATTAATTTTCATAGCGGCTTGTACGGAAACTGCACCTTTATGACATTACATAGCGGCGTAGGAGAAAAATGTATATGTTAATAAAGGTACACTAATATTATAAGGTCGTAGTGATTTTTAACTTATTCGAATGTGATTCTCTTAGAATTTATGGTCGGATTGAAAAATCTTTTATCGCTAGCATTTATGGAATTACGTTAGAGGCTATCGGACGGTAGAAACCAGCAGGTGCTACTAGTATATAGTTATAATTATTATGCATAATAATTAATTAATTGGGCCATCAACCAGCGTTGAGTGTTATTATAGTTTTCAGTTTGGCAGTGTATTTTTCATCATGTTTTTTTACATATTAAGCCGAAGTATAGTAAGTACAGTATTGTATAATATTGTATAACACGTATAAGTAGATACCTATAGTCAATACTTTTTATTAAACTAGTTGAAACCGAACCCAGCTCTTCCAATTTTCTCTCACGTAGGTAGCTTCTGATTTTTATCTTGAAAGTGAAAATGTAGTATGTAAGAAAAAATTATTAGTAACGCATCTGCTTGTGATCGGCAGTCCCCAAAAGACCCTAATTTACTTACTTGTATGATACAATCATAGATTAGAAATACAAGTAAAGCACAGCATAATATAGATTGCAGCTAAAATTGTTAAATGTCCCATCGGAAGAAATCAATCAGTGCAGCGATTGGACGCTAAATCGAAAATGAACGTGAATATAGAGTTAAACGTGTTTCCTTATTTATTTGTTATCGATCTGTGAGAAATGAGACAGAGGGTCTCTTACTCTACGTATTTCTGTTGGGAGCAGTAACATTTAAATTATATTAAAGTGAGTCTCATAGAGTTAGAAATTCGTGGTAAGTATGTTAGTTTATAATTTAAATTATATTAATTATGGCATAAAATGAAATGTGCGATAAAATTAAAAACATATAAAATGTAATTTTCAAGTTTTTTTTTATGGTATAGGAGGGCAAACGAGCAGTCGGAGCCATTTTCATAACTACCGACGCCCACAAACATCCGCATAGTTTTAAAGTTAAAGTATTTTTTTTTATAATTAGGTACCTATTATCATCATCATTATATTAAAGAATAAGGTGGTTGGCTGCGGATGTCTATGGGTGTCGGTAGTCAATTGTCAGCTTGATATGTCTCCGACTTCATGTTTGATGCCCCCTATACTATAAATAAGCGGAACTTTTCACTCACACGATACTGTCATGAAGTGACAACTATGCTGTCGCGTTTCGTATCGTTTGTAGTGAAGGGTATCGCCCTTGCATAAAAATTATGCGGTTGACCATGGACATCGGTCAGTTGCGCGACTATACCGCTCGAGGCCCGTGGTATATTCACCGGATGGGCGCCTGAAGAAGGGCCACGAAGAAGATTTTTTTTTTACTAAATGCGTAATAATAAATGTTGAGCGTTCTGCTCTTCTGCTTGGGGGTCCCATACGACTGGGGGTCCGTTGCATTTTGCCGACTTGCCAAGCTGTAGTTACGGCACTGGCATCGGTAATCACAAAAGGCCACGTTTGCCCCTTTTAATAAAAAAATAAATGGTCTTTGTCTTGTTCTTCACTAGTACATTCATCCACATTCATCTATCACCTGTTCTTCCTATACACACATTTTCTCATTCTCTATTTCCATCTACTGAATATTTTCAGACATTTTTTATTTCATATTTTTTATTAAATTTCAGCTTATGGTTTTCCCTAATAATGCCATGGCAGCCAATCCCTGTGACCTCGTACATAAATCGCCACGCTTTTAAATGTAATTACTCACTGTAAACCGATATTTATGAATAATTAAATTGTCGAGCGGCTCAACAAAACCAATCATTGCACCGTGAATATTTAATTAAATAATTAATCTGGCTTTATTCGCCACTCCTACTAATATGCATACTGTAGATAATTATATATTCACGTAGATAATGACCGGAAAGGCTTTTCTTTATTTTTTATAGTATGAAAGAGCAAGTAATTTTTGTAGTATGAGTGGCCCTTAGAAATAGGAGGAGGAAGGAGGGCCAGGCATCTGTGTTCGGATGTCTATGGGCGTCGGTAGTCATGATAATTCCTCCGACTGCTCGTTTCCCCCTTACACTGTAAAAAAAGAAAGCAGTCTGAGCTATTTTTATGACTACCGACGTCCATAGAGGTTATACAAATACGGAGGAGAGCACTCTTTCCTCCTCCGCCTTCCATAGGCCACCGGCTACTAAGTTTCAATACAAAAGTTCAATGTACTCACTATTGCGTATGTCATGCTCGTTATCCTTAACCAAACCTACTGGCAGAAATTCCCTTATGGAATAAGTAGGTCCTATATACCAGCACTCTCTGATATTAGATTTCTAATCATTGTTTTATTTTGTGTACATGAAATAATAATTAAAGGACAAATAAATAAAGAAGAGGTAGTGCCATGCTGTATTACTACCGAGGTAGGCCGCCACGACCGGGGAGGTTCTCGCTCTCGTGATGCCACCACCAAAGTTTTGAGTCGCTTCTTGTGCGGCTTATGAGTTTTCGGTGGCCCATAGGAGGTGAAGAGGAGAGAGGCGACACGTATGAGTAACAAAAACATGGATGTTCGTGGTTAGTAGTCATCACAAGGTTCAGACGGCTCGTCTACCTTATACTATAAAACAGGTTGAATAAGAGTGAAGTGTATGTTCGAAAGACATCTACCTAAGAGGTAGTGCCACACTGCAAGCTTGCATGCAGCCGAATTGGGCCGGCACGACCGGGCAGGTACCTCTCGCTTACACAAGACCGGCGTAAAGTGACAGTGTGCTCTATGCGGATGTCTATGGGCGTCGGTAGTCATGAAAATGTCTCCGACTGCTCGTTTGCCCCCTTATACCATAAAAAAAAACCTAGTATCATAAGAAAGAAGATCATATTTTCAAGCTATGTGTCAAAAAATATACATACAAATGTATAAAGCTATCAAGTATAAAGAAATTGTAATCAAATCTCTGAATCAAGTTACATTTTATACGCTTATTTTATCTCTCAGATGCCAATCATCTGCTAATAACGCAATTTACGAAATTCAATGGAAAAATTTTCACTGAAATTCCAACCGTCTTCATATTTACATATTGGGGAAAACAGCCCAGCTGTGATCAAACCCCTAGTCTACACGCGGTGATTAGCCGGTGGCCTATAGGAGGGGTGGAAGGAAAAAGGCCAACGCATATATGTAACAATCACGCGGATCTCTATGGGCGCTGTTAGTCATCAAAAGACATTGATCGCTCTTTTGGAGGCTAAAACTACTATACAATACTATACTATAAAAAAGTATTGATAAAAAAAGGAAAGAGTTAGCAATGAAATATTACAAGCATTGCATTAGTCGCATTGTGGTGGAATGTAACCTGTAACCTTTCTTTTTTTACAGTATAAGGGGGCAAACGAGCAGTCGGAGTCATTTTCATAACTACCAAAGCCCATAGACATCCGCATAGAGGTTATACAGATGTGTTTCCCTCCTTCCACCTCCGCCCTCCGTGGTCCACGCTCTACTTACACACCGCACGAAACGCGACAGCACAGATTTCACTTTACGCCGGTACGTGTAAGCGCGAGGTACCTCCCCGGCTCTGCCGCCCCAATTCGGCTGCATGCCTGAATGCAACCTCTTACTATACTACCTTCCTCGATAAATGACGCTTTCTGACACAGAAATAATTTTTCAAATATAATTAGTAGAAGCAGTGCATTCCAACAAACAAATAAGTTCTTCGATTTTTAAATATACATATATTAGTAGTTACTCATAGTATAATTTAACTATTAACTCTTTGAATATTTTTTAACATTCGATTGAACAATACATAATTTACGTGTAATGTAAAGGCGGCGACGTAAAATTGATTCTCAGCACGACCGAAAACTTTTTAAGTCCACACCAAATTCATCGTACGCTCCCAAAATTCCGAGTACAAAGGAACGTTTCCCTACACTCGGAATGAAGTCATTTGGCTCCTATTTAAAAAAGGGTATTTTTATAATTATAGCAATAATGGCGGGAAGGTTCATTTGACATTAATAACAAAACCTTTTTGGAGCGAGTCTTGGTAAAAGTTCGGGCTAAACGATTGTATTACGATCGAGTTTCGATTTTGTTTGTTGAATTGGGCCGAATGGAGCACGGAGGCTGTGTGCGCGCGCAGCGCAGCGGAGCACCCGCGGCTCCAGCGGCAGTCGGCATGAGGCGCGCGCGGAGTGTCACGGGGCCCCTGCGCCGGGCCCACCCTGCCTCGGGGGCCACCTGGAACGTCCAGGTAAACACATACACACTACCTAAATAAACTTAGTAAAGCCATTGTACGATAGGCCCCGTACGTTTAATTCGCTAACATCAGTTTCCAAAGTTGTTTTCTATCACAACAAATATAATTTGTGTGAGGCGATCTCGGTGGTATCGTAACTATGATCATGGACCACAATACTCAACAGTTGGCCGGAGACTTGTTGCGCACGCATCTTATTCAAATGACTTGAAGTATATCGTCGTACAAGAAACAAAGGATTATTTACTTTAGTTGTTGCCGTTCAAAGTTTTCGTGAAACATAAGATACCTACAGTACAGCTGTAGTTGCTAGCTGACCAACAAATATAAACCAGTTCTTTGTTTATAATTATCAGGGATACTTAATTTTGTTTTTAGTATTTATTATTTTGCTCCTATTTGTGGTTTATTCTCTAGTGAAATAATATTGAATATATTGTATTAAATGAACTACAATTTTTATAAGTTTGTAATGTTTTTTTGTGATATAACTATAAATTATACCATAATAATACACTCTATGGGTGATTCAATTCAAAAGAGATTGAAAAAAAAATTTTGGTTAAAGGATGGGCACCCTTTGGGTACGTAATTCCAAATAGGAGTTAATGGAAATGTTAAATTTTCAACGTTTAAAGGAATATGCTTGTCTAATTTCTTAGTGCGATAAATTATTATTGATATAACTATATATATAATATCTAATATAATAATATTTTTCTAATATTAATATCTAATATAAAAAATATACTTACATCGAATTCTTTCGCTTACGTTATAGGTTATAATTTGGTGTTTTTATATTTGTGAGTACCTAATCTAAAGGAAGACACAAGATAATATGTACTCTACTACTACTCAAATGTATTAACATGTATAACATTTTCTGGAGAATCGAAACAAATGAAATATCTGATAAATATGGTTCTGTATAAATATACTAAAATGTCATTTTTTATAATTTTTGTATGTCTGTATGTTTGTTTTTTTTTTGTTTGGTCTATTTTGACGGGACTTTCACTGGCAAATAGCTAAGACTAACTAAGACTAGTTTATTTATTTATTAATTTTTAAATTCATGCGGTTGCGGGAACAGATAGAACAGTATATAAAAACAATAGCATGGCTAATTTATACTTGTGAAAATAGATTGTACTATTTTAAAATAATTGCTTTAATATCATTTTTTATTTGCTCTAATAGTGGTACAGACGTATTGATTTTATATTACATCGTTGCTATCACTTTGAACTAATATATTATGTATAGTATGCAAACATCATATACTTAATAAACATCCTTTTTACAAAATTAAAAGCCGTTCTTTTAATATTGGGAAAGAGATTTAGAATTGAATACTTGAACTTTCATATCTTATCTAATAAGACGGTATGACGTCTTTGTATTTATTATTTTTGTCTAGATCTCTTTAATTGTAATAAAACAACAACCCAACATATTTTTAAGTATTTAAATATCGTCATATTTAAATACTTAAAATATGTTGCGTTCGGCGCGCGACACCCTAGGGGATAATTATTTGAATTTCAAGTTGTATGCCGATACAATTTTGATAATATTTTTTTCGAATTATTAGCAAAGCACCTATTCGAAATGCTTTTATTCGAAATGTTTATTAATTCATTTGGACTAGTACAAAAGATATGTGTGGCTTAGTACTATAAGAAGAAAATATGAATCTTTCTTGTGGCACTAAATTTTATCTGCGAATATATCTTTGAAATATATATTGCATGTACCCATTTCGTATGACATTGAAACTAAAAATTGTTTAATATTATTAATATATAGCCTTACTTCCTGATAATGTAGCTTTATATTAGTGAAAGAATGGCTAAAAATCAGTTCAGTAGCTTTCAATCTATTCGATACAAAGAAACAAAATCTTATAAATATAATAATATTAGAATAGAATTAGTATAGATATCTAAAGTTTTAAGAGCATGATGAAACTTGCACCTGTACTAGAGTTTTTTTATTATTTTACAATAAAAAAAATTCCAGTTTCAGTATTATTAAATGTTGTACTAAAGTACAACACATATGTTCCATGACAGCGCAACCGATGAAAAAATCCAGAGATACGTCATTATTTTATTAATGTTGAGAAGCAAAAATGCCATTTTCTAAATTCTGGTCATAAAAGGCCATACAAAACTTTGCATTATTTAATTGTAATCAAGAGCCTAGATCCGTTTTAAAGCGGTCATATACCTATGACGTCACTAAAACAACAACTACTTAAAGCAAACGGACGTTACTTTGCCAATCTCCGCTTCCACGGAAACCGCGCCATTTGGTTTAAAGTTCTAAAACTAAAACTTCCAGTAACGACAATTTCCGTTGTATTAAGGTCGCTGTAGGACAACATCACTATCCTAGGAAACCCAAGCGTATCATTTAAATGTCAAAAATGGAGAGAAAATAATAAATCTCTCAATGCAATGTATACTTTACATTTACATAAGCATTTTCAACATAGACACATTTTGAGCAATTTTCCATCCATCCAAAAACTTTTTTTTTTTTAATCAATGCTAACAATCATTAAATGAGTACAAGCATTGGCAAAGACTTCTTTGATCAATCTTAATAATAAAACCAAGAAAATCGTCCAAGTAGACGTCACATACCTACATGTTCATTGTACAACATGTTCGTACCCACCCATAGATCTAAAAGATGAAATCTGCACCACAACACCCGCCTCGTTTGGCGTTCAACGTATGTTTGTTTATTTACTTTGCTTCAGAAAAACGTCGCCCTCAAGGTGTTTAGACAGCAGGCGGGAAACAAGTCTGATGTTTTAGAACGTTTGTCCGTGGACAAAGGTGTGCTTTGATGTTATGAGAGGTTTCCATTTGAAAAACTTAAAACAGAACGTTAGAAGACAGTGCAGGCGACAAAAGAATATGTAATCCCTCTTCAGCTTTACAATGGATACAATACCTGCAAGGTTGGAGCAAAAGTTCATTGACGCATAGGGATTGGAATTGTAATTTAGAATTTGTTTCTTTGTTACTTTTTTGTTTGTATAAGGGGAGAAAAGAGCGGCCGTCTGAGTCTTTCAGTGATTACATGTCCTAGACGAGCAGACGTTAATTGGGCGGTCACATGTAATCAAATGCGACTACTTATTTACCTTTTATGCAATGAAAATGAAGACTGCTATCTCCGACCGGTGGTAGATGGAAATTTTTGACATTCAAAAAGCAATTTTTTAAATTCTATTTTGAATAAAAATATTTTGATTTTGATTTCGACTCCTTAAGCGATGTAATGCGTTACGCTATGCGTTTCCTTACTTTCGCGATTTCACTCCTCATATATTTTACTCTGTCACGTTTCGTGCGGTGTGTTAGTAACGGGTGGCATGTGAATGGGGGATGGAGGAGAGCGACGCGTCTGTATTGTTATACATCTATGCGGATGTCTATTGGCATTACTAGTCGGAAAAAAATGGCTCGGACTGCTCGTTTGCACCTACACCATAAAAAGTGTATTATTTGTCAGCTGCCGTTTGTTCCCAGGTGGTGAAGGGCAAGATGAGTTCCAAGTGCCTGTGGCACGCCTGCCGCGCGCTCTCCGCCGGCCTGC
>LUGF01050150.1:154445-186189 GCA_001625245.1 Calycopis cecrops
GAGAGCGGGGAATGGAATTTTTGCCGGGTCTCAACTTACCGCGTCCATGTAGTACGTGATAATGAACAATTTAGTCACTACTTGTCAGTATACCAGATCAGGCAAGATGCACCCCATAGTCATACACAAAGATATCAGCTATCCAGTTACATAGAGTTCAGTGCACAATACTCACCTAGGTGAGAATATTACAAATGGCTCAAACATATTTTAAAATATATTTTTTAATTCCAAACATGAAGCCATTTGGTTGTTGACCATTCACAAACATATTATATGCGCTTGAAAATAACATATATTGTAGTGCCATATTTTAGCTGATATGTAAAATATCACCTTATAACCCCGCTTACCTATCAATGAGAATCATCGCCTTAATTCATTTCACAAATGACCATTAGATAGGCGGTCCCTTTTTATCCGGTTGTTGGCAAGTGTGTGGGAAGATAGAACTGTGTGTGCAGAAGCGGTGAGAGGACCAAGGACAAGACCAAGGCCAGATTCGGTTCGGCGCCGGATCTGAGGAACGGTAGCGTCCGCGCTACGCCGTCACTGACGGCGCTACGGCGGCCGCTACGGCGCTACGCACTCTCCGTAGACGAACCGCCCCAATCCGCTGTCAGGTATTCCCATCACATATCATGCTCCCTGCTTTATATAGTTTTTGTCACCTACTAGCATGCTTGTTTATATACTGCTTATTAATTATTATAAATTTGTTTAATTTATTATAGTTATTGTAATATTAAAGTAGTCCAAACTCGACCTTATAATTACTATCAAGGTTTTATATTCGTTGATCTATAAAAAAAATCAATTCTGTTGCATTATCAGTCGTATTTAGCACCTTATGACAAAACAATACATGCTTTATTAACTTGTATATGCTGGCATCTAATAAAAACTCAAATAATATTATCTAAACTTCGCTAACTTCTTTCTTCTTGGCACTCGTTATAAATGTAAGATAATAGGAAAAGAAAATATCAAAATAAGGAATTAAGGATCGAAAAATTATCAAAATCCAAAGAAGCAAGTTTCGATTCTGACCAGCTAAACGATTTAGTCATCCTAATTAGGATACTACTACTACTACTACTGTCACTTTACGCCAGTCTCGTGTAAGCGAGAGGTACCTCCCCGGTCGTGCCGGCCCAATTCGACTGCATGCAAGCATGCAGTGTGGCACTACCTCTTCCCAAAAATCTGAAAATATTTTAAAAAATATCCACTTGCAGAATATGACAGAACCTCCGCAATGAACGAGTCTATCAATTCGTTAGGCCCCTGACACAAGTGGATATTTTATATCAAACGCGATAGAATCCGTTTAAAGAATCTTAATCATGAGCAACATTCGCGTAAATAAACGAAGAAGAAGAGAAGTCTACGAAAATACTTTTTTCAAAGAAGTTAAATATCGAAAAAACGTAAACATGCTTTGTACCGGCGGCTACATCTAGCGACAACCCCGCCGCCCATAGTTCGCCATCAGCTAAAGATATAGCGTGTACGAAGTGAGACAAAACTTAAAATAAATCCTGTAGCTAAACTATTGCTCCGATTGATGTAATTTTTGTATGTGGTTTCATTTAATGCCTATCGCTTTTATCAATCTTGTATGTAAGCAACATATATTACCATACAAGTGGCCCATAGAGGTGGGAGGAGTACAGTGCATCTGTATGGCCTCTATGCGGCTGTCTATGGGCGTCGGTAGTCATGAAAAGGACTCCAACTACTCGTTTGCCTCGTATATCATAAAAAAAATAACCACTGTCATATCGGCAGCGCGAGTGCGGTGGAGTCTGAGTGCGGGTCGCAGTCGTCGCTGGCGCTGGACCTGCACGCGAGCGGCGCGTGCTCGGGCGTGACGCTGCGCGTGCGCGACAACACGCGCCGCCGCCCGCTCGCCCGACAGCAGCGCCTCAGGGAGGACACGATACACCGTACGTCACTCATCTTTACATATGGATTGCGGTACTGTGGGACAATCTAATGTACTCGAGTTACTGAACCATTAACTAAAATCTTATTTCGAGCGCATGTGTAAAGAGCGGTAACAGAATTTTCTTTTTTGTCATCACCATTATAACATTTGATTTATACGATTACCTATGCTATAACTATCAATTTAGATAATTTGTCAGTATACTGAGGTGCTGGCTACTCCCAGTCTCATTTCCCGTTTTTGATACTTTTAGATATGTATTAATCGCCTCTATAACATGATAATATCTTCTCCCGAGCCAGCTGTCTTTTTTTAACAAGAGTGTACCTACCACCTTTAATTCGCTTTCGTAGCACTAAAGCGATAAAGCCGCCTGTATAGTAGACATAATTACTGTGGGGTATGTTTGGGGTGCAGTAAAGGCATATTATTAACAATAAGTTGTGCGTTGCTGTCAGTTTATTACCTTCTATGTAATATAATAACTTCCATGAGACAGCATAAACTCTTATCGAGCTTAGGGATAGTCTTAGAGGCTAGTCCCGTTTAACATATTTAAACGATACCAGTGTACTTTCTTTACTTTTAATTTTGTATTTATTTTCTCCATAATACATTTTTATATTTTTTAGCATCAGGTGAAAGCTTCAATAACATAAGCAACATACCAGAGACAATATCTAAGTGAGTATATTTCGTTTAATAATTCCGAACGATGAACGCAAATTACTGGATTAGATTACTAAGTACATGTAAAGATAAGAGAGAAAACTAAATCATTTAAAAAATAAAGAATAGTTAAAGATATATTTACCAGCTCTTTACAATGTTTTATCAATTTAAGATAATGTAGTTTTGTGGAAAACTAATTAATACAGTCCTACTTACTAAAACTAACACATCCGCATTAACTTTAGTAACTACAAGTAGTTACTTACCAATGATAGCATACTATGGTATGGTATGGTATGTATGATATGGTATGGTCCGCCTCTATGGTAACTAGCTGTAATATAATTATACATACCATCATTTAATAGTAACTGTACCTAACTTAAAAACAGCTTAACAAGCATCAGTAAATCCCACGGTTTACTTGTTCTTATTCATGTTTTGTTTTATATAGTACTTTTATATTCTATTTCCAGAGATAACGAAGAATATCCAATCAAAATCTGTCATTTGACGACGCAACACGACGAGCGAGCGAGCAGCGCTCCGCCCACCACGCAACCGTCACCGCCGCCATCTTTACAAATAGTCAGTGTGGACGTATCGCCGTCCAAACTCCAGGACACTTGTATCCTCATCGAAGACTCTCCCAGCAATGACGACTCGCCGAACCCTGAAGTATAAAAAATGCTCAAAACTTAGGACCTGAAACAGTGTCAATATTTGAGAACAATTTACAAAAGATATTTATATTATTATATACGAAACATTTGTATCGAACCTGTTGTCTATTGTAAACGATATTGGTAATAGAAATCAATATTCTTGGACTTATATTTGGTCTGAGGTGTGAGGTGTCTTCTGTGTAGTTTCAAATATGCCTAATATTATGTTGATACATAATATTATGTTGTTGATAGTAAATTCCAGAACATCATATTTGTAATGTAACTGTATCTAGCTAAGTACATATTATTTTAAAGTTTTAAAATATTAGTACAAAAATACCTTACAAACATTTACTTATAATTGGTATGTTTTTATTATAAAATTTCAACAACTGTTTTAAAAGTATCAAGATTTTTGAAAACAGCTATTATTACGATCGTCTTCATTATCATTTAAATACTCGTTTTATTAATTCATCGCATTGTCACTTTTAACAAAGCATAAATTGGTAATTTTGTATATAGGTATCTACGACAGTTTTGAAACTACACTGAAGTATAGGGGGAATAAAAACGGCATTTCTGTGGCATTTTCTTGTACCTACGGCACGAATTCTATAACTTTCTAAGCTAAGTGATTCTAGATTCGCGAATAAAATAGAATGTATTGTCTGTGTAATCTTATTTAAATTTAGTTGACTGTTTCTTCGCTTTGTAAATTAACCCCTTAAAGATTAAAGACTGATAAAAGCGAATTTTTGTAAAAAAAAAAGAAAGAAAAGAAAAATCCACATTAAATTATCATGAATAAAACTACGAATGTACTATGTGGTAAATTTATGAAGTAAAAATAACGTATGTATGTGTATTTTTTAATATTTGTAGTGGGTATATTCTTTCATAAATTTATATTACTAAACTTTTTATAAATGTTATTCTATACACATTGTCTATATAAAATTCATCTTGTCCATTAATACCTTATGTATGACGTTCAAAGCTATACGGCTAGCATTAATTTAAATCTAAGAACCTATTATAAAATGATTTTTTTTTAAATAACAGGTGAATAATTCCCGGCTAAAATAGTTATTATTAGTTTTGCAATGAGTGGACTTAGATGAAAACCAATACTATGAAGTCATCATTTAAATATAAAGTAATCGTACAAGTTTTTCTAATTAATTATAAATTAACTGTGTCCCGCAATTTCACTACTTATTTTTTTTTAAGATGAAAGTATGATTATGTTAGTTCTTAGCTAAGTTTCATCCAAATCGATTAACAAACGTACTACATACATACATACATACGTAAATTACATACTTTTCAGTATGTTCATGTTCTTTTTATACTAATACATACTTTTCCCATTTATAATTGTGTTAGTACGATTAACAACACATTACGTATCAGTTTACTACCAATTCATGCATATATTCATTAGTCATGAATATATGCATGCCAAAAAAAACCATGCGACAGTATGGAAATCGTCATACATTTTTTCATTTACATTTAAACTGTCTTCCAAATATCTTCCAAACATCTTTTTTGATTGTACGCGTGTCTGGGATCTTCGTATGTCATGAAGCGACTTTAATAAATTAGATGTAATGATCCCCATTACTAATGAAGATATCTTATTTGTATTAGTCGTATTCTTCATTGCTGAAGTCGGTTGTCCTGAAGTGTGAAGATGTCTTTCCACCAGCTCTGCCACTAGATCCCTACATTATAGGTAGCCCCCAGAGTGATGATAACGATGATGAGACTTATCAGATAAGCTGCCAGGTCCTTCTACATCGACTGTCCTGATAACTACAAGTTTGTCCAGATTCTTCGGACCCTATTGGCTCTTACATCTCTTATATAAAATTAAAAAATAAACAGCCCATGCCATGGCCATGTTGTTAACTTCTTAATCCTTCTTAATCCTTTACGTAGAACGGATTTTACCTTTACAAAGATTGAGAAGCTCGGTAAAAGTTGAATGAGAAGAACGCTTTACTTTGTCTTCTACGTCTTGAATACACATTTAGATATTGTTAAATCAATCCGAAAATATGGCAATTTAATTCTTACAATTCATTTTATGAAAAATTCTTTATTTTAAAATATTATATAATTTGTCAAATAATTTCATTTGAAATAAACTTAATATAGTACTTGTTTATTATATTGCTTATATTATATTGGTACTGATGAGTAAAAAAATATCAACTTTTTAATGTACCTACATATATTTTTTTAATTTATATTTATATAGCAGTGGAATTCCATGCCTTTAGGAATAATAATAATAAGGAGTAGTCTCCTCCTACAAGCATTTTTTTTTTGCTTTAAGGAGGCTCCAAACACTTAAATAGAGAATCTAATTTGATTATTGAATTAAAGTGTTTAATTCAATAATCAAATTAGATTCTCTATTATAGCTATTTTAGCTAGCTCTACAGAAGCTCTTCTTTTTCTATAAACAGATGATCAATATAATGTTAGGTATTTTAAATATTACAATAGCAATAATAATGAGATTTGATTGCATTATATCTATTTTGAACTTCTTCGATCACAAATCATAGACAATCATATAGTAGACTTATCTAGTAGATATTTAAAAGAATCGTCCATAATACTTCCTTCCTAAACCTTTACATGTACCTAAGGTCTAAAAGCGGATAATAAGTATGATAATAGTATATAAAGTATATTTTCTTCTATTGTAAACCAATGCCCTTAAATAAAATAGTCAAGTCAATTCTTATAAAAATTAATAAATAGAAAGTTAGCATGTCTAACCTCACTTTCGTCCTATCCTTATAACGCACAACTAAACGTAGAATTACTATTTATGCTTTCAAAAAGAAAACTATATTTTTGAACCATAGACTAAAGTAATATTTAAAACCAGTAGTGCTATTCATGATTTTACTAAGATATTTCTACTTTTTTCCCTTTTACTAAGATGTTACATTGCGTATTATTACTTAAATACTGAAATAGCTAACTAATTGTGTTTTTATCTAAAAATAATAGAAAATTTAAAAAGTGTAAAAAAAAAAAAGCTTCAAAGTGAAGAAAAATGCGTTTTCCTAAAGTTTTCAATAGTTTTATTTTTTATAACTATATATATGCTTCTATTTATAACAAAAAATTAGGACTTTCATACTGCAAATACTGTACATACTTAAAAAATCACACAATAAACCTGATTTTATAAATCATCGACTGGGATTGATTTTATTTATTATTGTAGCATTCCTTTGTATACATACAATTTGTTAATTAGGTATATACCATTGCACTATATACTTTGTAGGTATATACTTTCAAAAACGCAATAAATTTCAAAATTCTAAATAAAGAAATTAGACGTTTTAGATTATACATTATGTATATACTCGATGTTGTGGTAAATGTATGAATTTAGTAATAAGTGAAATGTGTTCTGATAGATAACATAGATTTGTTTGTACACCTTAAATTTGTTACGTTTTATACGTCTAGAAAAAAAGGGTAAACTATGTATATATTATTTGTTTGTTTTACGTCAGCATAGCAACAAATTATCCTTTCACTATAACTACTGGAGAGCGTTGGTGCAATGCAAAAGGAAAGGAATAATAATGGTGGTGTAGTGTTACATCATCTGGCGTCTGTTTGAAACAAGATGAAAATGTGCAGTGATTCGATTGACATTGCTAAAGTTTGCTAGTTATTGTTGAAAACCTGTATTCCTGTAAAGGAATGTGAGCGTATTGAATTAAGAGCTGCAAGGGCCCCCCAGTTTGTAAATTTCAAATGTTTATGCGAAAGAGTATCCTTGTTTATAGCCCGAGTTAGCTTTGCTCGTCCTTCCTGATATCATTTAACTTTCTATATACATGGAATGTGTATTCTATAAAAGGGAATCTAGGGCCGTAAACTCTGTAGATAGTTTCCTCGGCTGCTCTACTCTCTCACTCAAAAATAACGTTATTACGACGTCACATTGATCTTATTAAATCATGAAACTTTACTACGGATTTGTATATTACAGAATTTTCGTTTGAGATAATCTTGCCAATTGTATTAGCGAGATGTAGTGCCTACTGTTTATTTGTCGTGCAATGTTTGACTCAAATTAAGAGTTCAGATTAATAATTCGGCAAATACAAATATTCAATATCGATTTAACTTGAAGGCCTACTTTGACACACATAACCACACAAATTTATTTTTACCTTATGTGTATAGATTCAAAAGAATCAAATTTTTAGGCACATACTGGTAATAGATAAAGTGCCAACATGGAGGTTGTGCATGTTAATAATAATATGCTAATTCGGGTCCGCACTATTCCATTAGTACACTGACTGGAATTCAGAAAATTTTACTGCTGGTTTTGATTTTAATGCTAAAACAGCTGATGCAGACGACGCTCTACGCAGGCGATCGATCTTCTCCATTTTTATTTTTTAAATTGTTTATTTGCCTTCAGTGTAAATCATTAGACGTAGACACTTTGTCTATTATGTCTAGAGATGTGTGAGCGAGGTGTACATTTTATGAATATTTTGTTCTCTAATCAACGAAGTTGTTGATAGTGAAATTGGTGTTTTTCATAAACAATTTTTTTAGAATAACAATGTATTAAAACGTAGCCGTACTTGATCCAAATGGTTGTTGTGATGTCTATTACAATTGTTGAATAATTCTGTATTTTTATTATCCCTTAATCTTCGAGCGATCGTATTTTCCCCTTTATTTCATAATTACAGTTAAAGATTTAGATGTTTGTGTTTTGTAAAAAAGGCATTCCTATTACTGCATTACTCAGGCATGCATATATTTTCTTAGCCCTCACTAATATGAAGCTGTGCGGAGTCATACGGTTTGTAGGCTTAATAGGGTTAGAAGCGTAAATGTTTTGAGTTTATATAATAACATCTTGTATTTAGGATTTAAATCGTTACGATCAGGTGCTCCTATGCTCGTATGCTCCTAATAGAACAGGAATAAGATCAGAAGAGGACATAAAATCACAATCAATATCATAATCAATTAAGAAAAAAACAAATAATAAAACCCACCAGGTCACCTGATAGGACTTATTAGCTCACTAGCTTCCACCTGCGACTCCGACCGCGCGGATGTCGGTCTTCGCGTGGATGGATTTATTTTTTTTCTACGTATTTTTTCAGAATAAACAGTATCCCATTTTATGCCCAGGATAATAAGGTATAATTATACCAAGTTTCATCGAAATCGAACCGTTAGCTTTCACGTGATGCCTGAATATACAGACAGACAGACAGACAGACAGACAGACAAACATTTTTTTAATCGCATATTTGGGTTTGGTATCGATCCAGTAACACCCCCTGCTATTTATTTTTTCAATATTTTCAATGTACAGAATTGACCCTTCTACAGATTTATTATATGTATAGATTCCAAGTGTTATATGCCTAATAACTAGCTGCGACCCGCAGGTTCTCTCAAGTAAGTTTAGATCCGTCAAAATATTGGGATCATTATAGCCATCATCATCATCATCCAGAAGACGTCCACAGCTGTAAATAGTTCACAATCACAAGCTGCTGCATCCAGAGGTTCCCCCAAACTTTGAGCTTTATCAGTCCACGGGATCGGAGATCGTCCGACGTTACTTTCTTACCCAGCAGGTTCTGCCTGCAACATAGCCTGCCCATTGTCACTTTGCCTTGCTTACTTTAAGAACTATGTCGTTTACCCTAGTTGTCTAGTGTATCTCGGAATGGCGAACCATATTTCGCATAGAAATATCAAGCACTATTTCCATGGCACGTCGAGTGACTTAGAGTTTAATTTAGACGCTTATATTTAGTGCGACCAAGCCTCGGTGCCATATGTCATCGAGACTTTCAATTTAAAGCATGTGGACGGACGAAAAAGTCATCTTTAGCTTCTAGGTTCTTAGATCTTTAACTTTGAGGAAGAGACAGTTATCACTGTCTCTTTCTCAAAGTTGGATTTCTCAAACTGGACTGTTTTTCCTAAATGCCTATATTGGTCAACAACTTTAAGAAGTAATTTCCCAAGTAAATGATCTAGGAACAACACGATATCGTAGTCATGGCAGAAATGGTGTAACACTTGATGAAAATATTTGGAAATCTCGTTCGAGTTTCCCAGTAGGTCTTAAAATGACCTTGGACACGACAAAAGTCATTATCTAACCATTGAATTAATATTACTAACGTAGTACTAACAACTCACTGTGTCTAACGATCAGGTTCTTACTACATCTCCATGTCTTGCACCTTCCTGTCTCTGGATCAGTTTCGAGCTCTGGTCCTGTAATCGGACCGACATTGTAAGTTGTACAAGATACAATCGATTTAAACATTCGAAGTAAGATTTTCTCATAGTCAACACTAGACATAAAGGCTGATTATACTCTTCAGTCTTTTGTATAATCTGAAGCAGCGAGTGAATGTGGTCTACGGTTTACCTTTACCGAAATATGCTTGTTCGAGGAGTGGCAATTAATCAAATCTGCATAAGATTGAGTTTGTGATGACCATTGACAACAACTTGTTAACGTGGCACAGAGGTGAGATAGTTCTGTGATTCTTCAATAAGAATTTGTCGCCTTTCTTAATGAACGACACAACTCAAAAGTGATGTGATTCTGTTCCTCAAGAAAGAATGCTAGAGCGTACCAGTCGAAAGGAGAGAAACACCGGAGAGGTTCAGAATAGAGCCCCAATTAATGAAATAATATATGAAGTGACTAACGAAATAATATTTTTGTCTGCAATACAATAATACAAAATAATAATAATAACAAAAGCTAACAATAAAATATTTAAATACTCAAAACATATAAAAATATTAAGCTCTAACACATATAACGCGAAAAGTTAATAAAATTAGACGCTCTAGAAACCTTATTAATTAATAGTTTTGAAAACTTATTATAAAAATACACTTTATTCAACTACCTACCGTAAATTTACACACGGAATAATCATAGAGTTTTCTATATATGGTTCGATAAAATGTGCGTAAAGTGCGTATAGTCATAGACATAATATAGTGCTAGTATAGTAGTAGTAGTAGCTAGTAGTTTCTAACTTAATTTCTAATATTCCACATTATTGAGAAGATTTAAAGACATGTGTAAAGTTCTTACCACAAAACAAGCCAGTGCAGTGGCGCAGAAAGCACTGGAACTAAAATAGCACCAATTCAACAAAACGAATACAATGCATTTATATGGTTTCCTGTAATTATATCACTATATAATCATATTTGCTTACACCGCGTAATCTACAAATCTGTGCCTCGGAAAGCTGTTACTAATCCTATCACGGGCGCACGGGGGATAATCCCGGGAATCTGATTAGTGGATGAATGATATAAACTCCGGTGTTGGTTCGCTCTGCAGCAGTCAGTCTGTGGTATGGGCGACCGTGCGACTACCGAGGACTGCTCACGGAACGGTACCTGTCGACATGGACTCACACAACGAGACGTACCACCTCTACGGTGCTTACTTCGCACCGCTAAGGTATGTCCTCTTTATATCCCTTTTTTTGCAGATTTATATCGGCTAAACACCAAATTCTCGGTGACTGCTGGCACACATAAACATCCGCACAAACTGAGTTTATGCTTTGTCCTCGTTCCTTCCATCCTGCTAGTGTTGGATTGAGGATGCCACATGCCACCGCCAAGGCAATGTCTCTACTACTTCTTCAAAATTCTTGCCATTTTGTTTCCGTAGCAAACTATTACAGCTTATGTAATATATATGTGGTATATGGTGGTATATGTGCATGGTGAGCTCTGCTTGTGTATGTGCTATTTGAAACGGTCATGCAGTCCGTCCAAAGTTGTGCGACGTCCTTTTGCGACGGTATCATGTGAACGGAAGGTACCTCAACGTTTGTGCCGATTCGACTGCAGCATAATACTACCTCTCACTCAGCAGTATTGTCATCAGATCCAGTGATGGCGTGGAGATGCTGGGCGAGGGTTTGACCGGCGAGGACCTGGCGGCGGTGCCGGAACACTGGTTCTCGTACCCGGCGCCGCCCGCCAGCGCGCACACCGCCCTCGCGCTGCTCTACATATTCTTCACCGCGGCCGCGCTCATCGGGAACGGACTTGTCATATTCGTATTCGCCACGTAAGTATGGCTTGTGAGGCTGCAACAAACTTTAATATTTTGTCAAAATTAACGGGTAAATGTCCATTCAACAATCCATAGGTCGCTGGTTCAAATCCGGCTCGAAGGACCATTTGTTGGGTTCTTTCGATATAATATAAATAAAAGGCGGACTGTATTTCTATAACTCTGGTTTATTTGCCGTGAAGCTCATGGACAATTTTGATGTGGATGAAGGAGATCCGCACTCGGTGGTAGCCACGTAGCGAGAGATGTACGATGCGGGGTCTGCGCGGTCGCTGACCGTTGCGCCGCCGCCCCGCTGCGGGCCTCCAATGTTGCCCCAGGCAGGCCCCAGGTTGTTCAGGCGGTTTCGTACGAACAATTTTCTTAAATAGAAACCCCTTGGTTAACTAACAGCTAAATATCTGTTGTAGCTGAATAAAGCAAAACTGATATTATTATTTTTATAAGAACAAACCTTTGTTTGTAATTCGTACCTAATCTAATGAAAACATTGGATTAGCTAAGAAATAGGAAAGAATTCTATAAAATACTTAAATCTCTCATAGAGCATCATCATTTTCCGCCATATTCACATAGACTCTTTCATTAATTACACCTATGGATTTATTAGCAACTAGCATAGCGGTGAGTGATTGGAAATGGTCAATAGTTTAGTCTCTCTAGTCTCTACAAATGAACATTTTTCTTACAGAACTAAGGCGCTGCGGACATCAAGCAACCTTTTAATTTTACAACTAGCGATTCTCGATTTCATCATGATGGCAAAAGCTCCCCTGTTCATATACAACAGCGCGATGCGCGGCTTCGCCACCGGCGCCCTCGGCTGTCAGATCTTCGCTCTGATGGGCTCCTACAGCGGGATTGGTGCGGGCATGACCAACGCTTGCATAGCGTACGACAGGTAAAACATTTAATAAAATTAATAAAATTAAAAAAAGTAATTCCGTTCTTAATTATAATTATAATATTATAATAATCTATAATAACGGGGAAATCTTGCCATGAGCCAATGATATGAACTGCGATAAGTATTAGAAGGGTGTTCTACCAAACTAACTAGAAGATGGCCGACTTGCAGCTAAAACTGTCGCAGGTGTCGTCGATGGTCGTTAACATTGAATAACCTTTGATTAAAAGTCCCGGATGTTAGCAATCCGTCACTTTTTAGTACTTAATGGTACTACATGGTAAATTATTATTAAACATCTATCTTTTACATATAGAGAATTATTAATTTTTTGTCTTTTCTAGACATTCTACAATAACAAGGCCACTCGATGGGCGATTGTCACGAGGGAAGGTGATTCTGATGATAGCTTGTATATGGATCTATGCTACCCCGTGGTCTTTATTACCTCTGTTTAAAATATGGGGCCGCTATGTCCCAGGTATGTAAAGCTACACTTAACGACATGTCTTCTCTCCGTCAACATTAGAGTGAAACTTTTTTTATTTAAGCGTATATTTTCTTACTGTTTGCTACTACTACTACTGCTGTGTACTACTTTTGTTATTGTTATTATATCTTTACCGTAATTGGAGCAGATGATATACGAAGCACATCTTCAGTCTCAACTAACTTTAGAGTCTGTTAGTCATGTGCATTTAATTTAAATTACAATAATTACGACCGGTTACGATAACTCATCATCTAGTATCTAATAATTTATAAGAGGGTAGTTCGAAAATTGAAAAAAGTTCAAACATTGAACTACCCACATATAAATTATTGTATACCTGATGATGAGTTATCGAAACCGGTCGTAATTAATATAATTTAAATTAATAAAAAGTGAAAATTTCATTCCGTCAACTATACAAATTGAATACGTCTCCCCAGAGGGTTACCTGACGTCGTGCTCGTTCGACTACCTGACGAACACGTTCGACACGAAGCTGTTCGTGGGCTGCATCTTCGTGTGCAGCTACGTGTTCCCCATGTGCCTCATCATCTACTTCTACAGCGGCATCGTCAAACAAGTGTTCGCCCACGAGGCCGCTCTAAGGTAACATGCATGTTTTGATGCTTTTATTAACGGCACTGTATTACTTACTGTTTAGTTTTAAATTCGTGTTTTTTACCTGAACATACATCTAGACATGGTTCATTAAAACATTAAAATTGCAGTAAATTTATTACATATTAATGTGAAGAATAAATTAATAGGGAAAGAAAATCTTAAGATTTCCTGTTTAATGACAAAGATAAAGTAACTTATTAATTTTATAAATTAATTTTTAATCAATAATATTAGCTCTGTTACGGGCACGTGAGGAAGATTAATGTAAAGCACGATTTTCACAGAGAGCAGGCGAAAAAAATGAATGTGGATTCTCTTCGATCGAATCAGAATGCAGCGGCTGAATCGGCTGAGATTCGAATAGCCAAGGCCGCCCTCACCGTCTGCTTCTTGTTCGTGGCTTCGTGGACTCCCTACGGCGTTATGGCGCTCATCGGAGCATTTGGAGACCAGAGGCTTTTGACACCAGGGGTATAAACACAAGTTTTATCATTGAAATGATATTTTTTTTTTGAGTTGGATCCTTTTACCCCTGTGTACCTATTTTAATAAAATCAATATTTTGCTATTTTGTATTATCGATTCATCTAAAATAAACTATTTGTATATATTTATACGAAAACATCGAACAACGAAAACAACCCAAAACATCGGTATCATTTAGATAAGCTTAAGACAGTACGAAACGCTTTATTATGACCTACGCTTGCATATCATAATGGGGCAAACAGCTAACAGTCTGTGCCTTCAGGTGCCCACAGACGCCCATAGACAACCACATAGATGCAGACGTGTGACGTTTCTTCTGACATCCATGTGGGCCATGTAAGCCACAGGCAAGTCATGTGTGACTTGCCTACACGCCGCACGACACAGCTACAGCATAATATCTGTACACGTCCATGATCGTGCCAGTCCATTGTGGCAGAAAAGTAAGTATGGCACTATCTCATATAATAGTGTAGTCTTTTCACATTGGTGAGAGACAGTTTCAGTGTCGAGCCAGCACAATTCGGCTAGCGTTTCCTCTTTTTTGATTTAAAACTAATGAAAATTTTCAACAAAACTTAATTTGTATTCTTTATCGAAAAACATACCTACTGTTCACGCACATACACCTAATCATCGTCCGGCAGACCGGTTTATCGATACCGCGAGTGTGGCAGTAGTCCGTAATTCGTATCTGTAACTTGTAAGACTGTCTCAATAAAGTTTGTAAAAGGGGTCCAAGGAGTTTTATTCCAAAAACATACTAAAAGATGTTTCGTGTTATTGTGGTACTCGCTACGTATGTAATATCCACTCGTATTGTTGCAGGTGACGATGATACCAGCTGTGGCCTGTAAAGCAGTAGCTTGTATTGATCCGTGGGTATACGCTATCAGCCATCCTAAATACAGGTGAGTAATGAAAATTATTAATCACTTAGTAGCCAAAAGATACCTACTTAGGCAGATACGTAATTATACCGCATAATCCAAATATAATAAGGTGAAATATAGGTATGATATTATACCCTCAGCTAAATTTACTGCCTATAGATACCGCTACACAGCTAATCCGGCTCTGAATTCTCGGTATTAAGCAGATTAGCAAGTAAAATATTGTAAAGTGGCGCCTACTTAATGAAAATCAACTTCATTTTATCGTATTAAGAAAGAATAAAAAAGAATCAAAAATTTGTTTAAAAAAAATTTCTAAACTATAATTAATACAAATGCCTTTTCAGACAAGAATTGCAACGCCGTATGCCTTGGTTGCAAATAAATGAGCCCAATGACACTGCGTCCTCGGGAACCACAAACACAACCAACTCCACTGCGCCGGCGGCATCCGCCTAGACATAAGCAAATATTGTGGGTCGACTCACAGAAGACTTGGCGAGACAACGGACTTCAAATAAATCTTATTACAATGTAGATGTAGAGCACTAAAAAGGACAAAAAGAACAATGAAAATATGATAAACATGTTCTTAAAAAAAAACAAAAATATTTTTTTTTTATAAACAAGCTCAAATACGTTAATGAGTTGCAATTTTGTACGGAACTTCCGAAAACTACGAACCGGCTTTGACAATGGACTTGCGATTATACTGAATATGTATCTATATTTAAACGAAATAATACGAAGCATATTGTGAAATACTGGTCTATATTTATTATCCTGGCTTTCAATCAAACCATCATAAATCTCCATCAAAAGTAATAAAAAGACAAATGTAATTACTGTAACGTTCGATCTTATTTATAGTCAATCGTTCGTAATATGAAGCGGGCGAGATGGATACACATGGGGGAAGCCTACGTCCAGCAATGGACGTCCTCCAACTCATGATGATGATGATGATGATGAGAATTACGATGATGATCCTTTTCTACACTAGGCCGATTGTGACTACATATTATTTATAATATTATAGTCTTTTCAAAATGGAATTCCAGTGATATTTCATTAAAAAAATCAATAAATAATCAATAATAGCCTGGGAGGAGGATACTAATCTCAAGATGTGGTATCTATCATAAAATCTGTTACCATAAAGTATGCCTTACCACACAAACGCTCTTTAACAACTTTTTTAAATTTATTATTCGAAAGTTTTTGGACGCTTTCTGGGATACTATTGTTGAGGCGTATGCATTGCCCCCGAAAGGAATTCTTAACTTTACTAAGTCTATGAAATGGTATGTCTAATTTATGCCTGTTTCTTGTATTTATGTTATGATACCTAGGAGCCCGGGTGGCCCCTAGGCCTATGTCGGACTCGACATTTTCTAGTGCAATATCGACTAAACACCTTAGGGTGCCTTCCGCGGCTATAATTGGAGGGTCCCAAATCTACAAGCAATTGAGACAGCCACCTCCAGCGACAGGCTGCCCTCGGTGAAAAGGCCATAATACTTTTCCTCCTTGGAGACTGTCCGGCTGCCATTGAAAAGTTCCTACTACGACGTCGGAACCATGCAATGGGATCAGGTTCCTACCCTAATCCCTGGCCCCAGTTACCAATGTACAAATCAGACCCGCCGTTCATTCCAATCCACGCCGCCCTCTGCTGATTCAAAGGGACGGGAGTACTCTCCCGTACTCGGGGCACTTCCAAAGTCAAGCTGCTCTTAGTCTTGTCTCTCCCACCTAGCTTGTCCGGTATACTAGGCCCAGCCCTGCATACCCTTGGGGATCATAGAGGTACGCAAGCCCACCAACCACAACAAAGTGGCAGCATCATCGAGAGATTTCCTTTCGGACCTAAATTAATGCTGTGGAAACGAAGAGAAGTCCAATACCGCTTCATCTGATTGCTACGATTTTTCGTCGGGTAGCTTGGGGTTCAAAGTGCTACGATCTCTCTCTCGGTTGAAAGACATGCACCCCGATATGAGAGAGATAATAATAACTAATTTAACTATTAATAAAATGGTCAGACGGACCAACATCTCCTTCTTCTCGCGACTCTGAAAGTGAGAGTAGCTCGCGCGCGGTAAGCCGCGTTTTACCCAAGTACCCAAGTTTTAGTTATATAATGACCTTTGCGTTGTCGTGATCTTTTTCTCCTGGAGAAAATAATTATCGGGATCATTATTATAAATTAGCTTTGCATCATCGCTATTCTCCAAAATTTCCAAAATTTGGACTACTTCTTAGCAGGGAAAAGTTCTAAGCTACTCAAAATACAGTACTAGTATCAAAAGCCGTTGACGAGTTTGTAACTTCTTCAAAAATTACCACTTCGCAGGCAGGGAAGCATTGCTGACATAGGTGCATATTTTTACTAACATTTTACATTAATTTGATAAACAAAGGCAACTTATTGAATAAGTAGGTATTTAAACGCAGGCGAAGGTTGACCAATGGGCTAGTCTAGCCCGTTGTTGGATTTCTATCTTTCGAAATTGGAATATACCAAAAAGTTTAGATATGAGGTATAGAAGTTCATGCGTAAGTCATGGTTACTCAAACGTTAAGATCATAGCTCAAAGGGCTTAAGATCGCTCATTCACACATTTTAAATAATGCCTTTGCGTCTAATTGATAATAAAAAAAGAACAAGTCATTTGTCATTTGTCTTTGATATGTGTCACTGTCAGCTAACAGTTACGATTTCCTAATTCCTTGAGACTTTATTTACGTAGCTATTCTATAGTTTGTGAGTATTTTTATTATTTAAATAGTTGGTGATTATTGTTTGCTATTTACTGATTTAATAATATTGTTACTTTACAGTATACTCGGAATTAATTAAATTATTATTTATTAAATTAAACTTAAAACTAACAACTATACACAATGTCCTTTTAGAGCCGTTCATTCTCTTATGAACAATGGAATAATTAAATACACGCTGTTATCAAATATTTACAATAATTAAAGATGGATAAACTCACTGTTATATCAGGAACACTGTTTATGGCTGCAGATGTTTTTGCAATTGTTAGCCTTGCCATGCCCGATTGGATAATTACAGATGTTGGAGGTAAGGGATTCTCATAAATGTATTTTACGTACGTAATTGAAAAAATATTTTACTTAGTGTTAATGGCCTTGAAATGTTGTATGTATTTATGTATGCAAATTTTCCTCCTTTATTCATTACAATTCTGATTTGAATTATAATTATGCATAGTAAAAAAGCTTCTGTGTATATTTACAACGAAAACATCGATAGATATTATTTACAACTTAAACTACTACTTAATTAACAGGTACTTTACTTTAGTATAGATGTGCCATGCTGCAATACATCTAATAAAATACCTCTTACTCATATGAGCCTTGAAAGTTAGGGCTATTCCTTTGCGTTTCGTGGGCTTTTTGAATGTGGTGGTACCACAGGTAGAAAGTAAAGCAACACTTTTGCATATAAGGATTTTAATGGGTGTTGATAGTCACAAAAATACTGCAAAATTGGCCCAATGCAATAATTAAAACCTTTTATTGATTTCTTTAAGGTGATACTCGTTTAGGATTGATGTGGTCCTGCATTACTTTATATAACCGTCCACAAGTTTGCTTCACACCAGATCTTCAACCAGAATGGCTCTTAGCCCTGATTTGCATATTTATGGGTTGCATTTGTATAACCACCACGGTGATTCTTTTGGCATCTAGCCATTTCGATAGAAATGTAATACCATATGCTAGATGGGTAGGATTTGCTGCAAGTAAGTAATTCAAGTATCATAATCTAACATATTCATGTAGCAAGAGATTGCTACATTCACTGAGAAAGGTCTCAAGCAGTGGATGATAAAGGCTGCATAAGATGAATAACACGAACCGAATGAACGTGACATTTTAATTGTGAAATTAACATCAATAACTATGTACTTACACTAATTTAGAGTACATAGATTTGTTATGTCAAAAAGTGTATGAAAATTTAATTCGCATGGTTGGGGTGAGAGTGTTGTGAAAAATATGCAGTGTGAGACTCTGACCATTTTCATAACAATGAAGTGCAAGTGAGATTTGTAGAAAGAATGAAAAAGTATATAGGTATAAGTAGTAACTATGGAAGATTAAGACTAAAATACCATGATCAGATTGGTCAAGCCTGTCTGAAGGTGGTGACAAGTTTTTGCGACCTGAGCTTTTGAACGAAAATAGCTATGAATGATATGAGAAGGCAAGACAAATGTGTAAAGATTGTGATATGTGTCCCTTTGTTCTATCTGCCTACCCCTACAGGGAACTGGCATTTAGATGTGTGACACCAACACAGACCAAATAAGATACTTTAGTAATCCCTAATGTTATGTAGATATTATTTAGAGCCGCTATATTTTTTTGTGATACTGATATGTCAGATGTGTGCAGTACATATTCAAGCTGTATTGGTCGTAATACTAATATGTAGTGTCTTAGTTCCATAATTTTAATATTTTATAAATGTTTTTGTTGCAGTGGTTGTCTTTTGCCTTGCTGCTGTTATATTTCCAATGGGATTCCATGTTGATGAAATTGGTGGTCAGCCCTACCAGCTACCTAACAGCCACCAAGTTGGCATTTCATATATTTTGTTTGTTCTCTCATTGTGGATAACTGTGATATCTGAATTATTTGCAGGCAAAGTATGTTTGCCCCACTTTTAGTTAAATTAATAAGATTAAAATAAGTAAGTAAAATCGATTAAGATAATTATTGTTACTTGTTGCCCGGGCCATTTTCCGCAACTCGACGCTATTGCGCCAGTTTTGCGTGTGGGTGGGCCTTTTCATCTTTCTTGGCACATTATTTCCAGTACAGCTCCTTCAAGAAGGCCAGCAATTTCTTGATGTTGGCGCATGCCGCCTAGAGTGTTTCGGGTTTCAGGTAATAAATGTTATTTATCTCTAAGATAATGGCCTGTATTAATAGTGGAGTAATTAAAACTCAAGGCCCTAAATCCTAGAAATGTATGGGTGAGGTAAAGTCTAAGGTGATATAAGTTTTGTTTAACTCGGATAGAGCATTATTGCTAAAAAGTTTAAGACAATTATGATATTGGGACTGATTTTTATTTATTTATGCCAGTGAACAAAAAGGAACATAGAACTGTAATTTCAAGTAAAATTTGGATTATAAAAGATGGGCGGAGCTGCTTTGGTACACATGACCAATGCTTTTACGATGCATTGCCCTTTCAAAATGAAACCATTATTCGTATTAAACCATTAGACCTACAAGTTGTATTTTTGTTAACTTAAAAAAACCCAAAAAAGGCCCCATTGTGAGTTTATTCTCGACTTTATAGGTTCCATACAAACTTGAGGTTATGTAAAGAGTTCCTTCATTGCGGAATCATTTGAAGATAATATGATTCATATTCAGCAACATAAATTTTCTGTCATCTTAAGTACATGGTAGCAAATTTAGTTTTGCATGGTATTAACTAAGTTTTAAAATGATTATCCTCTTATAAGTATACCAAACATACATTCAGACTTACAATTTTATAATATTACTAGCTGTACCGTGCGCGCTTTGCTACACCACCAACAGATACGTCAGCAATGACTATCATAGCAATACATAAAATTCATTGGAACATGTGTCATGTGTGTGCACAGTAGCGCCATCTATCGAAAATTGATCGTACCAACTTAAACCTTTGTGGGCACATTCAGAACAATTTTACTAAAGATCATCACATTCTCAAATGCATTTTGCATTACGATTCTAGAAAGGATATACCGACAAACATTATCTTTATATACATAGATAATACCTTCGTGTCTATAAAACAATGGAAATACACATACAAAATTTCAAACTAATCGATCAAAACGTTTAGTAGTTGACATTCCGACAGCAGCGCCACCTACCGCTTCCAATTGTATTATTTTAGCATCCAGGAAACCATCAAAATACCCATATGAAATTTTAACCAAATCGGTTCAGCAGTTTCGAAGTTTACCCGTTTTCCCATGGAAATGGAGCATTTTTCCGTGGTAAAAAATAGCCTATGTTGATCTGTGATAATGTAGCATTCAAATGGTGAAATAAATTTTGAAATGGGTCCAGTACTTTTGAAGCTTGTTCGTTACATACAAACACACACACACAACCAAACAAATCTTTCCTCTTTAAAATATTAGTATAGATTAGTATTTGATAAATATTTAATGTGCACTTGGTTCTTACTCCCACTCTAGGTACTATGATTTCGCATAAAAAGAACCTGACATAATAGACAAACCCCGCCCATTCTAGCACAATATACATAATGTGGCTATGTTTGGGAATGATTCTATGCTTTTTTTCGTTCACTGACTTATGTATATTAGGTATATGTGGTTAGATTTGTAGTACTGTGCCAACTGCCACATATATAAAGACAAAATAGGCAACTAAATCTGTTCTTGACAGCAATACCTACGTACTACATACTATAGGATAGGCATTAGTGAATGATTATAAAAATAATTACGTATTAAAAATATTTTGAGAAAGATTACAAAGCTTCTAAGCTTATTTCAAATAAATTAATCAACAGATAAAAGATAAAAAATGATGTACCTACTATTTGTTCTAATTACTCGTTTTATTGTTATTTACATTCCAATTTTATGTAAAATTATATTAAGTTATGAAATCAGTGTTGTTATTTTCTCAATAATAAACTTGATGAATATGTGATTATTTGAATCTCAGTAAGTGCGTTTTATTTTTATCTTGAACCTTATGTACCACTCCACGCTAAACTCCTCGGTTTCATATAAATTTGATGTCGATGTGTGTTGTGGTTGTGCTTGGGTGTCTGTGTGCACGTGCGTGCGTGTGGATCCCTCCAGCGACAGGCTGGCCTCGGCGAAGAGGCCAGACATCTCCTTGGAGACTGTACTACTGCTCAGAGGCAGCCTACTACAATTTGGAACCGAGCAATGGGGTCAGGTTCTCATCCTGACTCATGGCCTCTGTACCCCAACGGTCCACCACCCACACCACCAAGGTACAAAGTGGACCCGTCTCTCATTGCCCACTCATTGCCACTGCGCCCTCTACTGATTCAGAGGGACGAGTGGAGGACCCCGAGTTGAGCTGCTCTTAGTCTGTCCTCTTTCCCCTGTCCGGTATAGCCTTGGGGAGCACAGTGGCACGCAAGCCCCCAACCACGACAAGGTGACATCATCTTCAGAAGGGTTGTAAGAGGTACCTACCTATCTTATTGCTGCATTACCTACACTACACCATTAGCGTTGTGCTTCTAGCGTGCATGCTCTTCGTTAACGGTTGGTTTCCGGAAGATTCTAGTGGATTGTAGTTGAAGGGGATAAAAGGGAACGTAACTGTATAACCTGCAAATTGCGATTGCTTATTTGGTTTCGGCTATATAAATAGACCTTTATTCATAATATCAAAAATATGATGGAAAAAAGTGGCTTCTGCTATTATTATATATAGTAGTTATCTGTCTTAGAGATAATATAATGTATTTTGAAGTAAAACTTCTATACTTGCGCTTGGCGACTTGGGGAGTAAGCTGGAGACAGAGTTACAAAAATCGGGCACACATCGGGCGAGGCCATTGGAAATTGTCAAATCAAATTCGATAAATGTCATATGACATGTCATTGTAACTAGGGTAATGAAAACAATTAAGTTTTACTTCAGTTGTGTGGTCTAAAGTACACACTTTTTATTTTATCTATTTCAGCTGATTAAAGTATCTACCATCAGCTCAAGTTATCTAAACAATTTTACCATTTCTATGGCTATTTGTTTATCCCTCTCGTCCCAAGGCGCGTTTTGTACTGCCCAAATGTGTTTAATAATTTACCCCTATTGCCATTCTATTAATAACAGTAGGTAACTATCATCTTGGTCGCAATTTCATAGTTACTCAACTGCTCTTAAAGCAAACTTAATTATTGGAACCACGACAGAAACCAAAAAGGGAAAATCTTAACAGCATTTTTCTCGGAGGTAATTCAATTGCAGTTACTATCCATATTCCATATGGTTAGAACGACATACCACTTGAAAAGATGTTTTTTAAACTTTGATAACTTTTCATGGCAAGTATTATTTCATTTAGAATTTCCTTGTTTCTATGCCGATATCAAGAATGCTTAGAGGCGTTGGTCTCGCGATCGGTCGCTTAGTGAAGGCTTCCGTAAGGAGCACCAGCTGCAGCTCACGACGCTCCGAGACCACGCAGGCTGCGAGTGTTGCTGTAGTTCCGTCGAACGTCCGTCCCTGTCCACTCTGACGAGGTACCGAAGCAGCCATGCCAAGGAAGCCAGTGTCGGAAGGAAAATAAATGAACGCAGCAACCGTACCACTTTGCTGAACTGCGCTTAGTCCTCCAAATGTCGTTTTTTTTTTGTTTAATGGGACAAACGAGCAGTCGGAGCCATTTTCATGACTACCGACGTCCATTGACATTTGAATAGATGTTAAACGGATGCGTTGCCCTCCTTCCTCCTCCCACCTCCATGGGCCACCCGGCTTACACACCGCACGAAACACATCACGGCTGTCACTTTACGCCGGTAACGAGTAAGCGAGAGGTACCTCTCCGGTCGTGACACTACCTCCAAGAGTAAGAACTCTTGTGCTGTTTTGTAAACACAAATTAAGCTTTTACCTATCTCTCTCTCCCCTCCCATCTTCGTATGACGGCTAGTTTTCTCAGTATAAATGTATAATCTATGGCTAGTTTCGTCTTGACCGTTTGGCCCTACCGCCAAACTTAGTATTTAAAAAAATGCACTTCGGCAAACACACCCACTTACTACCAAAGGGGTCCCCTGCAAGAGCTGTAGCTGCTCCATCTCATGATATTCTATGACATTGTTGTCGACCTATGAATTTATTATATTTGAACCAAAACCAAAATTCATTTCGTTTAGTAAGAACGATTTGTGTGGACAGCGACACTGTTTAGTTACAAGTGAAGTGCCATTGTTGCATTGATGATTGATGTCTAGTCGGTCCAATCTTAGCTATTCTCGCATTTCATATGACAGGGCAAAGTGAAAGTTAAAATACGGGCTTCTACAAAACATTTAATTCAACATGAACGAACATGAATAATATTATATCTACAAGCACGAATGATTCCATTAATTTAAAATAAATCACGTTTAAACAGAAATATTTACAAAATCAATCTTATTAATATTATACTGTCCAATTATTACATGGTATCTTCTGAAAGTCTTTTGCACTGAATTAATTGTCTTTGCACTCCCAATTAAAATTTTCATTTCTCAGCTCTGCATATTTTCTTGTCTTCACAAAATAGGTTTTCTTCAAAACTATAAAACATCCTCTGTTGAATAACTTAAGATGATGCATACTAAAACTGCCGCCACATCAACTGCCTAGCAAAATTAACGTTGATAATAAAACTTCTGAACTGACTGTTGGACCCTGCAACTGTGGTGATTACATAACCACACAACAACACTCTACTATAACAGGACGGCTATCAAACAGAAAATGTTATATACTCGCAACTGCTGGGAGGCTGGCCTTGCAATCTAGTAAAGTTTGATCGCAACCAGTGTATGAAAGAGGAAACTGATTTAGAAATTCAAAAGCCTTAGAATGTGATTCAAATGCCAGCTCTCGAACGATGAAGTCCACCGGTACGCTCTGCCTGTAGCTGCACACATAACAAAATATTAATACACAGTCCAACCTACTAGGGGTTGGAAATAAAAAATAAATTTTCAAGCAAATACTATAAAATGTAAAATAAATATACATTGTAAGATATAAAATAGCATACTACTGCAATAAAAGCAGATAACTATATTCTGAAAGTCAAAAAATTTTAAATAACTTTTGTTCCAGAAAAATAATTACAATAAATGAAGTAAATTTAAAAAGCAAAATATTATAGTCTTGTCCACAAGATATTCAGGCCCATAATATAAATAAACAAAGGACAGAATAATTTTTATTATTTACTTAATGTAGAAATTCTGTCCCATAAAAATACCAATTTTTTATTTGAGTATTTTGAATAAGTTGACTTGAAATATTTTATATTGATTTAAGAAATGTTAAACCTAATATTCATAAAAGCTTAACATCTGATATTTACACATCAATTCAATGTCTGTGAATTTTGGTATGTATTTGTTATTTTGAAACCTAGCACGTTTAAAAAACGCACTTTCCAATTTACACTTGATAGTATTTAATTTACTCTTAATGTCAATAACATTAACTTCAGAATAAACGAAAGCCATATTGAACAGAATGCCTGCTGATATATAAAGGGTTATGTGTAAAACACCAGCAAGTTCTCAGATATTGATAGTTAGCATCTTTTAAGTCCACAGATATTATTATCTGTAAGTTCAGCGCGGCCCGCGCCTGTGGACAGTTAGTAGACCCCCCACACCCCTCGTGTTCCCGACACGGGCTTTGTTGACCTTATATTATGTAATTAAGCATACAAAGCACTTATAATGCTCGGGCGAAAAATTTAATTCATATTTTTTTTTGGTATAGAAAAATATAAAAGCGAATTTTGAAAGGTCATAGAAAAATTAATCATGTTGTTAAAGATGATAGTTAAATATCTGCGAGCTTGCTGGTTTTTTAAAGATAACCCTGTGTATATCAGTAATAGTTATCTCAAATGATCTTGCATGGAGATCCCAGCACCATTTTATATAGATTTAGTATAAGACAGATATATATATTATTAACCCTTAACTGGTATGGTAGGGGCAGTGCGGCCCCCCCGCATTATTTTTTCTATATTTCCTAACAGACTAAGCATTATATTATAAGCCGCTAATTTAGGTATTCTCATTACATCGATATTCGCGGCGGGTGCCGGACGTTAAACGCTGTATCACTTACCTGATGATCAGGTATATTGGGGTCTGAGCAGCCCCCACTATACCAATTATGTTAGTTTTTTTACATTATAATTCTTATTTGTTTTATATTTTTTACAGTTATCAATATGTCGTGTAATAATTGTTCAAAATTAATTTGCAAAATACATAGTGGCTCAATTCATAATTCTTAATTAAAGATTCAAGTTGATTTTTGTGAAATGTTAATAAGAACTATAAAGCGTTATTTTTTATACAAGTTTATATAATCTAGACTAAATTAAGTAAAATATTATTATTTTCAGCTAACTTTCCAAACCATAAGTTTTATAGATACTATTAATTAAAAAAAAAATAATACCAAAATATTTTTATTATTCTCAGATCCCTTATAATAATTTAGTAAGTAGATTTATAATATTAAAAAGTGATTGATTTAAGAAATCGAGCCTATCGACAAATAATAGATTTCTCATTTATGAGCAAATGCTCAAATCAGGTTACATAGTTAAAGTTAGCTTGCTAGAAGCAAAAATCATATGGGGGCGAAATTTACGATACCAGTTAAGGGTTAAAGCAAAAATCTGATGGGTCATTTTACATCTATGAATAAATTTTAAGGCTAAAAATGTTAAGGGATACATGCCTGGAATGTAATAGAAATAATAAATATTACGGAATTAGTACAAATTGGAGACATCAGATTAAGAGAGGGTTGATTATTGTCATGCAATCCACAAAATTATTATTTAATTATCATTGAACAAAAATTATAAATGTGACATACGACTTAATGATGTATTTCAAATACTGCTTCCTTTCTCTCTCCACAAACCAATCCATTAGGTATCCTGCCATTAGAGGTGCTGTTTTGTAAAGTAGGAAAAATTTGTGTAGGTTGCCAGTGGCCCACGCACATCTTGTACTGAGTGCATGTTTAATGCATTCATTTTCTCTGTCCTCTTCAGATAAAAATTTAAAAATTGTTGTTAAATCTGTAACAATAATAAAATATACAATAAATGTTTGATAAGATCTATATGTGTAATATGTTATGACATGCATTTAAATTGATATTTATATTATTACTGGCTGCGCCCCACGGTTTCACCCGCGTAAATTTCGATCACGTGGAAAATAGAAAATCATCCCATGGCATCCTATAGGAACATTTTTTCGGGATAAAACTGTCCTATGTGTTAGTCCAAGTAACAATTTGGCACACACATAGGGGATGTGTGTGCCAAATTTCATGAAAATCGGTTCAGCAGTTTTTGAGTGAAGGAGTAACAAACAAATAAACATACAAACTTTCGCATTTATAAAATTAGTAGGATAATATGATATGACATATATATTGCTAAGAATTTTGTTACTCACCTAATGTATTTTTGGTGAATATGTAGTATAATATCCTATAGGCTGTAAATTCCGGTGCATTATGTCTTCCATCTGGTAACTCTGCATACAACATCTTTAGCTGTGTTTGACATTGATTAAACTCTTCATGATCACCCTTCTCGAGAGCTATCCGAGCATGAGTTTCATATACTTCTATTGTGAAACAATCTCTCACTCCTTGTACCTGTAAAAAGGTAATCAATGTCATGTAAAAGTCATTAGGTAACATACATATGACAATTATCTTTAAACATTATATAATATCACTTATTATATAATAATGGTATGTTGTATGTAATAGGTAATAATAAAAATATTTACACCCATACCAATTTTGTGGGTGTAATTACCATGTAAATTAATATCCAACATAGAAGCTTCAGAATTTATAACAGAGGATGTCAATCTATACATATAATAAAACAGTAAAATCCGTGTCTGTACATTGAATATATTTATGAAAAACTAACTGGGGGTGATGTTAAAATAGTATTAGAACACTTTCAATGTTTTTTAATCTTTTTGTCTTTCTGTTTGCTCAGACTAATCTCCGAAACTACTGGAGGGATTTGAATGAAACTTTTTGTGGTGTACAGATACTAAGCCTGATCAACACTATTTACTACAGGACAATTTCTCATTTCTAATCAAAATCGATATTCAGTAATTATACTTTACCTGGTGGATTTGAAAATTTGAAAGAAGCAAACAATAACAAATCACTTTGATTATAATAGAACTATGCTACACATACAAAGTCGCAGGCACCAACCAGCTATACTCGGAATTATAATTCGATTCCACATTTGACATTAGCTACTGTCATTTTATAAAATAATGATACCACATATAACATAATAGTGATGAACACAACAATCGATAAACAATCGCGATTTTATGTTTATATAATTATTATTATAATGTCGGTGTGCCAATTAAAGAATAAATGATTGATTTTTACTGAACTAAATACATAATAATTCATAATAATCATTATTAATTAATAACAAGAGCTTAATTTTATTAAAAGTTAATATTTCTGTTTTTGATAATATTTTGTTATTTATAGAGCCTTGATAGATAGTTTTTTGTCTTGGCCATACACGCGAGATCGGACAGCTACCGCCATTTTGTTTATTTTGCCATTCGGCTGCATTCTTCCAGTCTGACTGCACGAATTATTATAAATAAATAATAATATCTGTGGACTTTACACACCACGTTAGCCTAGCCCCGTGCTAAGTACCGTAAGGATTTGTGTTACATCACTTACAGGTACTAGACAACGGAATATATTTAATATGTTTATGAATTTTAAGAAATTTTACTAATTTAAGATTTTTATTATAGAAATACATACAATACAGAGATAAACATCCATGACCCAGGCGGGATTCGAACCCGCGACCCCTGGCGCAATATGCTCCAATTATATGAGTCCTGTACCACTGCGCCAGGCTGGTCGTCAAAAATATCTTGTTTAATTGCGATATTTTGTTGAGTTTTTGGTAAAGTTTATTTACGTCGTATTTATTGTTACGTTTTGTGAACTTTGAGTGTTTCTTTTTTCAAAATGGATCCTCAGTCAAGTACATCACAAAAAGACGCAGACATATTCTTGTCCCCAAGAAAAAAACGTCCACGAAAAGCTTTAACTGTTACTGAAAAAGTAATGATCCGCAACGTCTACAAGTACGTCAAAATAAAACTTCTATGTAATTGGAGGCCCATATTACAACCATTTGTTTATTTCTCATGTTCCTTCATTATCACATATTTTTATTAATTTCACATATAATTATTAAAGAAAACTCTCAGATACTTAATTAATCGTCATAACTAAATTATCTGTTCAAAAATATTTAATTTTTTGATGTACTTAGTTTGGATTAAAGTAGTAGTTGATACTACTATAAACAAAAGGAATCGATTCGGAAATATTTCATTTCCGTACTGAATAATTTCGCAACGTCACTATTTAGTACTTGTCATAACGTTACAACACTGAAATTGTCAAATCTGGAATCGAATTAAAATTCCGAGTATAGTAATTAATAAAATAATTAAAAAGACAGACTACTTACTGTCAAATCTTGTCTAATAGATTTTAACTGATCACATGCATATCTGTAATCTTGTTTTTCAATCCACCGATCCTTGACATTTCTCAAAGAATTTCTTAATATGTAAGTGGGTCGAACTTCACATGCTTCTGGGGCTCTGGTTAAACGCAAGAAAGATTTTTCAATTTCATTGCATGTACCAACTATATGCATATTATTAAGTTCATAGTCTCCTTCAGTGTCATGTATAATTGGTCTTTTACAAGTTGGTTCTGCTCTTCTGTTATTAGCTTGCAACGAACTTGCTATGGTGGGTACAGGTGTATTACCAAATCTTTCAGCCCTTTTGAGTAATTTTTCTGCATTTGCTGGCAAATCTTCAACATTAAATTGACTATAAGATTTCTTTTTGATATTTTTCTGGAATTTCTCAGGTCTCTTGTGATCAAGAGATAATCTATCTTTAATTTTTTGACGGCTTTTATTTTTGAATGCCTTCTTCTCTTCTACATCATCACTTGAACACGAAGATGTACTGTAATTAAGGTTTTGATATAATTTTTTATTTTAAATAGATTGTCATAGTCTAGAGACCTATCAAAGTGATTGGTGTGAAACAGGGCAAAGAGACAGTGTTAAGTGGCAATTGCAGTGTCGGTAGTCACCATGACTCTATACCCATATTTGCACCTTGTGCAACAAAAAAACAAGAGAAATATTTCAGAGGTGTTCCTTAAAACATATACAAACATAAACATTTACTTTTTATTTTACTATAAATAATATATATATATATATATATTTTAAAATCAAAATTTCAATTCAGCCTGATAAAAATTCAAAAATTTTTACATTATATAAATTATTAACATTATATAAACTTGAATATAAATTATTTACCTATGCCTCTTTCTTGACGGACTCCTTGATTTTGACCGACTTCTTGATGATAATTTTCTACGTCTTTGAGGAGAATTCTTGTGACTATTGAAAATCCTAGCACCCAAAGTAGGTTTGGCCTTAATTGTTTCTGGAACATTCTCAGACTTTTGATATAATGCTAATGTACCTCGTACAGGTTTTACAGATAAGTTATTTCTTTCACTGTGAACACTAGGAATAGGTTCCTCATCCCAATTTCTTGTCCAAATTTCATCTTTATTAGCTGCTGCGGTAATACGTCCCTTTAAGCATATATCAATTTGATCACGATCAAAAGCTGTTTTGCATTTTTCGTAACACCTTTTTATGTACCTTTCCAAGCTGTCTGGCCAACTTCCTGCTGAGGTTGGCATGGAAGATGACTTCAGAAAGTTTGAAGACTCATCATTTAACTCATCATCTAATCCTTTATTGTCGGGATTTTCATATTGTGGTTCGTCACACGGCTCAGGGATATCCTCTGTAGCCAACGGAGGAGGTAAAGGAACATCCAATGGTGGAGGTGGAGGTGGTTTAGGAAGATCAGGTGGTGGACATGGTGGCAAGGGTGGAGGATGATCAGGTAATGGCGGATTTGCTAACTCCGTTTCATCACCTGATGCATTTAGCTTCTTACGTTTTTTCTTACCACCACTGTTCAATAAAAGAGGATTTTCAATTGGGGGAATTGGTGTTGATTTTCTGTTACCATTTAGGTTAAATCTAATGGGAGACTGATTGAAATAAGGGCGACTTGTGTCCAATGGGGACATTCCTAATAAGGGAGGAGGCGGTTTTGAAAACTGTGGATGGCCAAACTCAGGGCTTTTATTATCTTTATTTTGTTGAAATTGATTAACATCATTATGGTATCCTCCGTTCATTCCCATTTGATTGAAATATTGATGATTATAAAACTGTGGGTACATGCCACCGTGATATCCATTGTATTGATGGTACATTCCATACATCCACGAATTATTATGGTTAGGTGGCATGCCACTCATAGTTTGTAATGGAGGTTCTTTTGAAGTATTTTCAGACATTTCATAAATCCCGTAATAGCTACGCTACAGTTATTTACAAAAAAATGATGCCTAAATATACCACAACAAAATGGCGACTGACGTGAATAGCAATTAACACATATCTGCTAAAATATTATCGATTACCATAAAACATATATCTTATTATTATAAATATACCTGATACTTATTCACTTAAGATCATATATAGTCTACACTAATGACACAAGTTCACGTTTATTAATATATCAAGTTTTAATAACACGCGTAACATCAATTTAAAGGAGCTCTCCAATTATTCTAAAATTCCGTCGATAAAATCATTGAAGTCAAAACTCGAAAGTAGAACAGACTACAGACTAGATATAAGAGACAAGAGTTGCCACATAAAAAAATAAAATTTAATAATGGACATCACCCGTTAAATATGTTAAAATTCATATTTTTACAAATTTCTCAGTCAAGATAGCTCACAGAGCTCCTCAAGCTCATGACCCGTGTCGGCCACTTTTTAGCTGCCGCGCGCGAGCTGCTCCCCTCCGTTAAAGGTGGGGAGTTGAGGACACCCGTTG
>LUGF01050150.1:217767-230205 GCA_001625245.1 Calycopis cecrops
ATCATAACCATTGAACAAAAGTAAATAGTCAATCTATGCTCTAGCGACAACACATCACAAAGAGGTTTTTACTATCCCCATCTCCCAGCCATATCGGCCTCACTGAACCCATATTGATATTATAAATACGAAAGTCTGTATGTTTGTTTTTTTTTTGTGTTTCTTTCACATCAAATCGGATCAACGGATCGATGTTATATTTAGTATGGAGATAGTTGAAGAACTGAAGAGTGCCATCGGCTCCTTTTCACAGCGAAAAACCATGCGAGCCAAGCCGCGGGTAACAGCTAGTGTTATTATAAAACAATATAGGCGTCAGCTAGATCGTCTGTTATCAATAGACATACTATCAATTATGATTTGTAAGTATGTATATAAGTCCTTCTGCGGCAAAGTTCCTTTAAAAATTTGATGCTTGTGTGATTTTTAATGTCAAGAACCGATTCATGAAATAGTATCTATTGTAAATGGATGTACCGCAGACGTTGCACCAGAAGTCGCTAGTTTTGATCCCGTTCAAGTCATGGAAGTTAATTTATGTACTACTTGCTTCCGCCCGCGGCTTCGCCCGCGTGGATTTCGGACTTGAAAAATGGTGTTGTTATTATTATACATTATCTAATATTATACTGAAATATATATTAAATTAAATATATACTAATTGTATGAAACAATAAACCGCTTTGAGAATTGAATTTGTCGCCGCGCATTTTAGGCGCTTTAGATATTCCGTTTAAGTCAATCTTATCGTGATAATAACTTTTAATCTATTTGTCCAAATTACTTAGTGTAAAAGACAAAGCTAATCTACATTCAATACGTAAAGTGACAGATGTATCAATTTTCAGAAGAGTTCGATAAATATTCTAAAAAGTGCATCGTTCAAAAATATCTAATTTAATTGAATGTTTGTTTCACTATTTTGGTCATAGTGACTTACACATAAAAGATAGATATATGCTGTCGCGGACTTTTATTTAGAACTATTTAAGATAAATAATCCTACAGTAATCTTTGTGTAACTCCAACGATTAGGGCAGCGCACGCCAATATTACTCTCAGAGGGCTGATTTTTTTCCGACATACTTGACAGTTATTGTTATATTATAACCAAATTATAAAAAATCCCTATAAATTTTAACTTATTATGTTATTCTGATATGTAAGCTATATTACTGTGAAGTTTCATGAAAATTCGTTCAGTAGTTTTTGTGTGAAAGAGTAACAAATACACTCACAAACTTTCGCCTTTATAATATTAGTAGGATTTTTTTTTATGGTATAGGAGGGCAAACGAACAGTCGGAGCCATTTTCATTACTACCGACGCCCACAAACATCCGCATAGAGGCTATACAGATGCGCTGCCCTCCTTTCTTCTCCCACCTCCATGGGCTGGGCTGTATATTATATGTATTTATGTAATATACTTAACGTTAAGTTATTAGTATCTAAAACTTATTTAAATATTAAATAATATATTTCCGTTGTCTTGTAACTACTAAAATAACTTCTTACGGTAGGTACTTGGCACAGGATAAGGCAAGACTGTAATAAGTCCTTTGATTATTCTCATTTTCATCTCCAGATAAATGGAAGACTGCAATAAAACAGCAATATCGAGTAATTAACGAAAAGCATTTTATTATATTTCACTTTAGTTCGAAACGGTGCCAGTCCCGAGCAACTTCGGTTCTGTTTCATTTGTTGTTAAACGGAGTGGTGAAGTTTGTGAGCAAAAATATAACTTGATTACTTTCGTTGCGCGGCGTTCGCTTAGATAATCAATGTAAGTACAGATCAAAATGTGATGTTTAATGTAAATAAAGTGTAATGGAAGTAAATAAAGCCCGGCGATGCATAGGTATATACCACGTGGCAAGTTCATATTGAGTGTATATTTTTATAGTATAAGGACGACCGACGCCCATAGAAATCCGCATGATTAATATGCAGGGGCTTAGCTTTCTTCTCCTCCTATTACTACTGCATGCACAAAACGGGACAACACTTCGCATCGGATCCTTGGCGGTATGTAAACGCATTTCCCCGCAAAAAAAAAAGTGTTTTTTTTACTAAGGAAATTGTCGAAGTTTCTACGAATTTGATATTAAGTTTTGTATTGTTAAGTTAACAGTCATTTTTAATTTATCAAGCTTTTAGGCAATTTCGAAAATTTCCTTTAGTTATAGGTACTCGACCCTTCCTGCACCGCTCACCACCGACATGAACAACACCTCGAGCATACAGCTTAATTATAAAACTATGACTGTGTAATAAAATGATCTTAATTCTAACAATTAACAATAAATACCGTTACGTTCCGTACTTTTGTACATTTGCTTAATCATTAGCGTTGAGCTATGGAAATGTATTACATATGCAAAACTGTGAAGTATCAATAAATATTTATGAGGTATTGGACCGTTAGCCTACTTTCGTGATCAATGGCACCGTTAAACCAATTTTCTAATTTAAAGCAACATGTCAAATGCTTCTGGGAGCTATATACAAATACTGACGTACAGCGGGGTTGAAATTATGACACCCCTGTTTCGACGCGGGGCTTGAAATTGAAACCATTGCCCCGTTACAGGACGTGCGCGTTGGTTCCGTGCAAGAATCGGGTGAAATCAAGTTGAAATTCATATTTTTTATAGTATCAGGGGCAAACGAGCATACCAGGACATTTTCATGACTACCGGCGCCCATAGACATCCGCACAGAGGTCACAAAGAGCTCCTTTTTCCTACCACCTCCAGGTGCCACCGGCTACTTAAAGACCGCACTCATCGCAACAGCACTGCTGTCACTACGTCGGTATCGTGTAAGCGAGAGGTATATTCCCGGTCGTGCCGGCCCAATTCGGCTACATGCATGCATATAGCGTGGCACTACCTCTTACTAAAATATTAAATACTGACATAGAGCAGAGAAAAAATAAACATCTTCCGACAGTGACGGCTGGATGTTTATGGGCGCCGGTAGTCGTGAAAATTGCGCTGACTGCTCGTTTGCCGCCCTATACCATAAAAAAAAGTCAAAAAATGCTATCACGTGTCGTGCAGTCTGCGCAATTCCGGCAGCCCATTAGGGAGCCCAGGAGAATAGCTGAAAGCGGAAAACGCGTCTGTTAGTTGTGCGATTATTTATGGGCGTTAGTAGTCTCAACCGCTCTTTTATGCTTGCCAACTTATGCTACAAAAACACTCATCTACCGGCGGTCGCGGCGACCGGCGACTTTGCGACTGCATCGATGCAGTCACAAGATTTGGCGACTTTCTGCGACCGGTCGTAGTAGAGTCGTGCGATAGTCGTGCGACAGTCGTTCGACAGTATCGCTATCTCGCGACTGCATTTAAACGTTGATATTAATTGACATACATTAGCGACTAAGTCGCCGCGTCTGGCGTCTTGAAGTATAACCTCCCCGCGTCTAGTCGCTGTATCCAGCGTCTAAATAGCGACAGAGTCGCATGTCGCTGCTTCTAAAAGTCTTGTATGTATTGTGGCCCTAAACACTGCACGAACTACTATTAAACAACTTCAATGGTCATCAATTAGCTGGCTATAAGCTATAAAACAGTGGGTTTATCATCATTAATTTCGTGTTATCTTTAAACATAGAGAACTTGGTAAATTAGTCCATACTTCTCAATGTCACGCGACCTGTTTTTACTAGTACATTGAAATACCAACCCTATTACAAGTATCTTAAGTCGCTTATAGAACCACATAGTTTAATATTTGTCGTCAGTTTTTTATAAGCTGTTAGTGCACTAATGGAAGTAATAAAGTACTAACACGCTGTTGTAGATACAGTAATTAGTACAGTTCTATAATCAAGCTGCGCAGGCGAGACGCATTGTTTTTTAAATTGTCTTCAAAATTTGGTTACATAAATTAAAAGCCGGGTCACCACATTTCACAGCCCTAGACGATGAGTATTTGCGAGATAGCTGTTTTTTCTGGTTTAAGGAATCGTATTCGAAGAAACGACGTTTTTTTCAAGACATACTTATATCTATTATCTCAATAGAGCGCCATAACTAATGATTGATGATGAAATTGTATATTAATGTATTACTGTCTCATGGATTAAGTTATAAAATTTGTTATTTAAACCATTTAGAAGTCTGCAATGGCTGGACTTTCATTATTTTAATAAGTAATAGCAATAGCAACGATTAATATCTATACACAAGAAAGTTAAATATTTCAGTACATTTCATTATCGTAAAGAAAAACACTTTTAAAGAGCACCTTGAAATGATACAATAATATTACTATCGCTAGCTACTAGCCGACCATATTACAGTGATATAATTGAATGAATAGAATGACTGTAGGTACTTTATTTTTACACCATCAGGTATTTTGATGACTTCAACTTTTTCGAGTCCTGTGTACGTCTGAAATTTTGTATTTCACATTTTTCCTATCAATTTTAAAATTAAATATATTTCACTACTTGTTTCTGATAAATTGATAATATTTTTTTCAAGGTAAACCTATAATTATCGGTTTCCTTTCATTCACCTAGAGGATAGAGTACATGTTTTAATTAATTACTGAACTAATTCTTCTATATTGTGGCACGTCTAATGGTCATAACCGACAAAAAATCTAATTCTAAACAGTACGATTACTAATTCAAAAGCATTCTTATGCGCCATTGTATTGATTAAAACCCTGTTACAACTTTCTATCGGGTAGACGTATACAAACTACGCTTAAAACTCTATAGAACAAGCCTTAAGGGGAATATCTAATCGTGCTTAATACCTATACGGGAGTTTCAATTAAAATTCTAATTCGATAGATAATTGTTCAATCTCAGTGAAACTTTCACGTAACAAAATAAGTAAATATATTGAAGTTTTTTAAAATTATACTGTACAAATAAAGCTTTACGAAAACATCATAGGAGATTTCAAAGTACCTACAGACATAATTCCAAGTTTAATTAATATTTATGCTAATATTAAGTTTAATATATAAATATGAAAGCAAAATTGGATTGATAATATTTAAAAAAAAATACCGTCCATCGACTCAGTGTTATTCTTTGATTGACTCTTATATATTATTTCTATTTTTCTTTTATCTTTCTATTATTTCTTTTATACCATGAGGGCAAACTAGCAATCGGAGCCATTTTCTTGACTACTGAAACTCATAGATATCTACATAGAGGTTATACAGATGCATTGTCCTCCTTCCTCCTTCTCCTTCCATAGGCCACCGGCTACTTACACACCATACGAAATAATATATTAAAATTTATCAGATGAATAAGAAATGTACATTTTTTATGGTATATGGAGGCAAAAGATCAATCGTAGCCATTTTCATGACTATCGACGCCCAAAGACATCCGATGCTATACAGATGCTCTGCCCTCTATTCTCCTCCCAACTCCAAGGGCCACCGGCTACTTACACATCAAAAAAAAAGTCTTACAATTAAGAATATTAGGATCGCTCACAAACTACACGAACACTTTATGCCGGTAGCATATAATATGATTATGAGCTATTGATATTTATTCGGACGTGCAGGCCCAATTCATAAAAGAAAAAATCCACATCCTACAAAATATTTTTTTAATACCTTTTGTAAAATTATGAATCTATGGCAATAAGTTGCTTCGAGCATTATTTAATCCATTAATTTAAAAAGCAATAAAAGCTAATTCTATTTCATCGGTTAGTAATAAAGTTAATTAATTAAAAAAGTAATAAAAGATATAAAATGTGTTTATTGACCCTAGTCTCGCGTCGTTTTCAGTGAATAGAAAATTTTTGCCATTATTTGGGGTAAAATAATTGAAATGGTAACCCGTAGTCCATTCTTATCTATATCTACGGCCGCAAACATATCTGACCCGGTGGCTAAGACTGGAACTAAAGCCGTCATTTTGAAATAACAATCTATTGACAGTTTTATTGGTGGAGCAACGCACCTAACACATTTATAATAAAGCTTAGTTATATAATAATCTGAAAGCACGGCTGTACCATCCTAGTCCCTACTTAATGAACTTTCTGACTTAAGTTATTATCATAATATGAATATTAAAAATCTTTTACATTTTAAATAAAAACATCGACTTGGCCATCGAATGATTTGATTGTTTAGTATGTATCACACCACACGACACTTCTGGCCAGCAACCTGTTAATTCAAGCAATAATATGCAAAAAATATTTAACTGAACGGTTACACTATGAAACTAAGACATTCGTTAAAAAGGAAACATATGTAAGAAACTTTTACAACAAAGTAGTATTATTTAAAGGACAATAAATTTATTGACATGCCTTTTTATTCAACCCTTTTGTGTACCCCAACGTACCCCAACGTACCCCAACGTGTACCTACTTCTAATAGTCCGAGTGGGTACAATATTCATACTGCTGGTCACCACATAGCGTGACGTATTTTGTTGCTATCCCTGTTGGATCAAACGCGTTGTCAAATATATACTATTCTTTATCTAAGACCTAAAAGGATGCGAGAAACATTATTTTAAAAGTTTTATCTTTTATGGAAGAAGAAAAACGTCTACAAGCCGTTTATAAATTGTTGATTGTTTGTAAATTTGATTTTTACACGACCATAATTATAACATTAAAACGTAACACTTTAGTTCATTTCCAATGTATTATTTCTAATTAAATATTAATATAATAGTTATCATAATGTTAGTGTTGTGATGGCATAATTTTATTTACACCCTGCATCACACATTTTTTCTCTAAAAATCGGGGCTTTTATTTTAATGGCAACACTTCATTAGACTAGAGCGCTGCTGTCACCAGCTGTCGCCGGGTAAGTAGTTATTACCGGCAAGATAAGTTTGTGGCACTATAGAATTTTTAACCCTTGCTTCACTTCATCACTAATTATACGATGTCATATTTATCAACGTGTGAAATTCATGGCAGTGTGACACAATGTTTTATTTATTGTATTGATGTACTTCATAAGCATTATTAGTAAAAATATTAGCGTTCTGCACTTCCTCTACACATAAACTATAAGTGTGCCAAATTTCACAATTTCATACTCCGGAGGAGTTTTTACCTTACGCATGTAGATGTACACATAACATAAAATATAATAATAAACCGATTTATCTAATAATTTAAATATCATATCCCCTTTTGCTTCTTGATATTGAGTACTACTTAAATTTTATGCTACTTAATCGTCGTTTAATAATCATTAAATTAAAATATATCATTACGGAAACTGAATTTAAAAGTTGTATAAAACCTTGTTAGGTACTTAAAAAAACTCAAAAATTATAAACTAATTTATTCTTAATAAATTTTAAAAAACGTTTTCAGTTTAGACAAACATTCTTTTTATATTATAACAAATTACAATTTTCAGCCAAAACAAAACAATGGCTGGCGAATTTGCAGTGAAGCAATAAGACAGCATACAGTGCGTTGAAAAAAAAAATATTACAAAGAGATACGATCCTATAGCGCTTACGATCTGCAAACACAATAATCGCAGAGACGGAGAGTGATATTGTAATCAGTGATTATTTAATGTAATTCGCCAGATATCAGGTGATTTTTTGCCAGTTCGCAGCGGGCTAGTAATAAAATTGAAATTTTCCCGGAGTTACCGACGCCGTTTTTTCGGCTTTTTGCCCATGCTCCGTCAAAGGATATTGCGTGGGAATCAATTCAGGTGGTTCACTTTATGCTCCCAACTGAATATTAATTTCACATAAAATATTGTAATTTACATTTTATGAAACTGACATTTTCCTAGTTTTTCTTCAATTTCATCTTGGAACGTTTTATACCATGCAGTGGTTGGCAACCTTTTGGCAGGGGAGGGCATCAATTCAGGTGGTTCACTTTCTGCTCCCAACTGAATATTAATTTCACATAAAATATTGTAATTTACATTTTATGAAACTGACATTTTCCTAGTTTCTCTTTAATTTCATCTTGGAACGTTTTATACTAGTGGTTGGCAACCTTTTGTCAGGGAAGGGCCACCAGGCGCCAAAATGAACTAGAGGTGGGCCACACTTGTGATATTAACCTTTAAGTACTTACCGACGTGCGGTTGCTGACGCCTTGAGACATTTGAAGAGTCTAATAACATGTTAGTGAACGCGTAGCTCCCTGCGCTTATGTGTACCTCTCGGGCAGTCACTCAGCGGCGTTTGTGGGGAGTAGCAATGTGTACGCGTGCGACTACGGTAAGTTTCGATATTTTTATAAGCTTACCGAAGTGCTTTTTCACAGATCTTAAGTTTTTATGTACTAAACAAACATTTTGATTATTATTCCACGTTACAATCCAGTTTTCTATAATATTTACTTATGAAGTCTCGGTTAAATTATCACTAATTAGATCGATATCAATTATTGGAACTATGAATTTTGAAACATGATTGAATCACTATTATACACCCAAAGTATAAGTAGGAGAATATTCACTTTTTAAAAAGGTCTGCGATATCTTTTTCCGTACTCACCCACACAGTTTTCTCTCCGTCATTTTTCTTCGCAAGGATTTTTCCACCAGACACCCATACATATTTCAATTTGTCATATAATTGTTTCTTGGTATTCCATAGCAACTCACTGGCGGCCTTAGTAAGATCTTCGTTGATAAATTCCTTGTACTGCATGGAACCCCCCGTTATCACGTTAATTGTGAACCCTGACAGATTACGACGCAGTGCTAGTCAGGAATCGCGTTCATTGGTGCCAGTAGAAGTCGCCTTGAAGCCGATTAAAATCGGTGCTGATTTACTGCTGTTATCTCGCTGCTGTCGTCGGCTAGCCCACTCCACCTCGCTGCTACTGACGTTGATGAGTTCTCCTATTTTGGTCACAATATTACGTATATTCTCACCCGGTACCTGCTCCCACGACCTCAAGATTGTATTTACGCGAGGCCTGTTCCAATTCTTGGATTTTCTGTTCCTGGGCGAGATTACACTTCTCCAAGTATATTATTTTATTATTTAAGTTTGAAACATTTTTATTCAGATCGGTAATTTTTTGTTTTGATTGCTCGTGTTCCATGATAAAACAATCATATTTATCGGATAACATACTCACGCTAGTTTTAATTGATTTTAATTGGTTTTGTAAGGCGGAAATTCCACTCACTTTCCTTTGGATATATTTTAACATATTTTCAAAGTCCTGTTTTATTTCACCCTGATTTTCTCCATCCGATTGGTCCGGTTCACAGTTGTTGCAATAATTTCTATCGATACCCGCCACGAATGTCGGCAAGAAGTCATTTTACCCCTGTAAAATATCCCCATACAGCCCTGACACACGAATTGTGAGCCATTTTTGGATAGCACTTTTTTGCATTTCAAACACTCCATATTATAATTACGCACGTGAACCGGTAATACCTGTTAACGTGGTAGTTCGTTAACAAGGCGCGGGCGCATCGATCGATATGGCCGGACTCGGGAGCGTTCAAAGCGAGACTTGAGCGATCACTCATCGACTATCATACTTCGTTAGTCTAGCTCCGTGGTAAGTACCCTAAGGACTTGTGTAATGAGTACAAGACAACGGAAATATATTTAATATGTTTTATAAATTTAAGATTTTTTATACATTTAAGATTTATTATATAAATACATATAATACATAGATAAACATCCATGACATAGGCGGGATTCGAACCCGCGACTCCTAGCGCAACATGCTCCCGTTTATAGGAGCCCTGAACCACTGCGCCAACCTGGTCGTCAAACATACACAATATATTCATCGACATCGACAATATATTCGGGTAATAAGTTTTTACTACACGGCAACTCTCACTAAGCGCACACATGTTTTGTCGATGTCACGAAACCGGCATTATTTCATTGTTGACAGAGTTACGTCTTTACTTTTTGTTTGGTCTGAGGCAATGTCACTTACTTAAGGATAAGCTACTGAGCTGTAAAGAATGTAATATTTATAATCAATGGAAATTACATATCATTACTAATATTGTGAAGAGGTAAAACTCCCTACTTTCTTTATAAAGTTAAACCGATTATTTTTTTACTAACACTATACCATTCAGGAATAGGTATATTTATATATAGCTATAATTTATTTTGACGCTCAATGTAGTATGCTACAAACTCAACTCGTTATAAACGTACCGTATTGTTTTTGTAAGGTTTTATATGTATCACCTTTTTTTGCTCAGGACGTTTCTTCTCTGCCACAATGGGGATAGGGCAATGCCAATTGCAAAAATATTGTCTCGTAGTATCTATGTACGATATTCCACCACCATCTACGGCTTTCTGATCTTGTATCCCATTACGTTTGAAGACTGATGTTGGTATGGGATTCACCTGTTGGTATTCAACTCAAATTAATTCTAACTGCAAAAAGTCTTTTCCTTTGAGTTTTGAGCAGTTGTTCCTTCCTTCACAAGACTCCCTGGGACTTTGGTTAAAGGTTTTACAGTAGTACAGATATTGTAACCTTCCCTGGGGTTTCCGACAGCGCACAGAAATCGCTGCGCGCCCCTGTACCCGTGTAAAATATCCTGCATTCCGTTACGGCGATAAACCGAAGGGGGGAGCGCACCGTGGCGAGTTGGAACATATTGTTCCTGAAACCAATACAAATTTCCTATTCGGTTACAGGATCAATTTTCTTTAGATTTCTGTAATAGGTAGTGTCACATTGCATGCTTACATGCAGCCGAATTGGGCTGGCACGACCGGTGTAAAGGGACTGTGTCAGCCGTACTGTCGCGTTTCGTGCGGTGTGTAAGTAGCCGGTGGCTCAAGGAGGTGGGGGTAGAAAGGAGGGCTGCGTATCTGCAAATGCAGACATCTATGGGCGTCGGTAGTCATGAAAATGGCGCCGACTGCTCGTTTGCTCCCCTACACAAAAAAGATTAGTTGTTTATTTGCGTTTATAATAAAACTAAAATATACTGCATTGTATTTAAATATATTAGAATGCAAAGCTGTTTAGCCCATTATTACATTCCCTTCACTTGTAAGAGGATACAATATTTTAAATAAAAATATGCACATACATTATTAACCAGTAGCACCCAATCTAAACTACGCCTGTATCATATACTTAATGCTACTATAATAAAATTTGTAATCTCAGAGTACAGTATTAATTTAATATAATTATATTAAACTATATGCCTAAGTCCAACAGTGGACTGTAATAGAATGATGATGATGATGATGATGATATCAAACTAAATAAAAAATATTTGTTAGCAACGAATATTTTACTAACCATAACTAAGTTTTTTTTTATTGGAAATCACAGCGGTTTGAAGTGAGATTAGAAAACTATTAAAATGAATAGTACTTACTACACGACCATCTTCATATCGAAAACATCGTCGTGATCGTTTAGCTTGTGTGCAACAGGTGCATCCTTTCTTGCAATGCGGAAACCATTCTTGACTATTGCAGTGAGGCAGGCAGATACTTTGATCTACTGAGCTGTACCTTCTGTGTGGGGGAGTCATGTGTTTGAAATGTTCCTGGGTAGGTATTTCCATAAAGAGACGTGTTTTACTTGGTTTTTTATGATCAAACTGTATTCCGCATACAGGTCCCATACGTGGCTCGCATACAGTTTCGCGACATGACAAGTATACAGGTTCCCTACATGGCACGCCTCCAGGATCCCGACATGGCACGCAACCAGGTTCCGGACATGGCACGAACTCAGGTTTCCGACGTGGCACGCTCTTATGTTCCTCATATGTCACGCTTACAGGTTCCGCACATGACACGTACACAGGTTTCTCACATGGCACGCATACAGTTTCCCGAATTGGCACGCTTACAGGTTCCGGACATGACACGTACACAGGTTTCTCACATGGCACGCATACAGTTTCCCGAATTGGCAAGCATACAGTTTCCGGACATGGCACATATCGTGTATATGTGTCCCGACGGCACATTAGTCTATAAGGACTGTTGTCGGCGTCATCATAGACGTATTCCATTTACTCTTTATTTAAGTTTTTTTTTATAATAACTAATACTTTTATCGTTTTATGATTTTTATCACAGAAAATTTGGAACCGAAATTTTATTTTAAACGTCAACTTGGCAATTTCGTTTGTAATGAATTATTCCAATTATGAATTTACGTTATTTTTTTATCTTGCTAATTTCAAGTTTATAAAGAGGATAAAACTATATTATAATATGTCACTAGCTTCCGCCCGCGGCTTCGCCCGCGTGGATTTCGGACTTCAAAAATGGTGTTGTTATTATTATACATAATCTAATATTATACTGAAATATATATTAAATTAAATATATACGTATTGTTTGAAACAATAAATCGCTTTGAGAATCGAATTTGTCGCCGCGCATTTTAGGCGCTTTAGATATTCCGTTTAAGTCAATCTTATCATGATAATAACTTTAACC
>LUGF01050150.1:230648-244689 GCA_001625245.1 Calycopis cecrops
TGTTATTATTATACATAATCTAATATTATACTGAAATATATATTATTCTAATATTATACTGAAATATATATTAAATTAAATATATACGTATTGTTTGAAACAATAAATCGCTTTGAGAATCGAATTTGTCGCCGCGCATTTTAGGCGCTTTAGATATTCCGTTTAAGTCAATCTAATCATGATAATAACTTTAACCTATTTGTCCAAATTACTGGGCTGATTTTTTTCCGACTTACTTGACAGTTATCGTTGTATTATAACCAAATTATAAAAAATCCCTATTAATTTTAACTTATTATGTTATTCTGATATGAAAGCTATATTACTGTAAAGTTTCATGAAAATCCGTTCAGTAGTTTTTGTGAGAAAGAGTAACAAACACACTCACAAACTTTCGCATTTATAATATTAGTAGGATATTGTAGTTAGGTCATCTGTAAGTATATATGGGCGCGAATTTATTTATAAATAATTTAATAATGTTTTGTACAAATTTAAATGCTAAAATGATTTATTTTCTGTATTGTTATTAGATTTAGCAACAAATGTTTTACAAATATATATATAACCGACAGATATAAAAGGTAAAAAACATTAAGGTAAAAAACGAGTTAGTACGTTTCGATCATTGGAAGTGTGTGAGTATTAAAGCAATTGAAAGTTATATAATTGTGTGTGTTACTGCGAAATATGGAACCTGATCCCTCTATACATAATTCATCGCGCACGTATATTATGTATTTATTATTGGACCAGCTTCCGCCGGCAGCTTCGCCCGCGCGGATTTCGGACTTCAAAAACGAAGTTATTATACATATAAACCCTCCTCTGAATTACTCTTTCTATTAAATAAACCCATCAAAATAGGTTGCGTAATTTTAAAGATCTGAGTATGCAGACAAACAGACGGCTGAATGCGACTTTGTTTTATACTATGTGGTAATAATCTACATAGACATGGGTGTAGATTCTTTCAGGTGTATTGTAACTGCTGCTCACTACCGCAAAGATTCAATGTACTTTTTTATGGTATTAGGGGGAAACGAGCATTCAGAGCCATTTTCATGAGTACCGACACCCATAGACATTTGCATAGACGCTATACACATGCACGCTCTCCTTTCTCCTCCCACCTCCATGGGCCACTTTACGCCGGTCTCGTGGAAGCGAGAGGTACCTACCGGCCTAATTCCGCTGCATGCACGCAGTGTGGCTCTACCTCTTACTTAAATGTTTGATTCCCATCGTATTTTACGCGGCTTACGTATTCACAAATAGCGCGAGGGACGACCTGAATGTTGTTATTTTAATTTCACCGAAAGGCCTACTCTGAACATTGTCTTTTTTCCTTTATTACAGAAATGTTTACCTGAAAAAGTGAGGCAAATATCTGAATATATTAAATGTACTCGAATATTTTGTCACGTCACTTGGAAATGTTATTAATTCATTCAAATCTATGTTATATAGATTTATAGATTTTTTTGTCAGACAAAGTACAAGCTATGAACTTTTAGACCTAGCACATCAAATATAAGACAATCCTTAGCCAAACTTTCACGGACAGACTATCCGGGAATCTTGTAAATCCCATGATAGGGTCTAACATTTCATTTCGCAACAGTATTATGAAACTTCACATGCCATCAAAACCATCCTGTAAATCATACCAAGTCTTGCAGTTCGGATTTATTAGATTTTATTAACTACCGTAAAAAGTAATGAGATACACGTAATACCAAGCCGGTTAATTTATTTAGTCCCTACTTAAGGACAATTCTGTCTATATATATATATACTAGTATATATATATATTTGCAGCTTGACTAGTTTTAATAATGTTGATTCACTCTCTGAGTCTGATATAGAAGTAGCCACTTCTATACCTATTTGTTAAATTTCAATATTGTTAATTATTAATCTAATTATTAATTCATTCAATATTGCATACTTTCATATATTTTTTCATTATTCTTATTATGTAACTTAAGTTTACGCGAATGCGACAGTTTTTAGACATTATAATATTTTTTTTATGGATTTTTATGAGGTATTAGACTTTACATGACCCTGGTTGCTGTAAAGCTTCTGAAACGTCGGGGTTGTAATAAATAAATCACGATAGAATAACTTATAATAACCGACACTAACTAATGTTTGAATGAGAATTCAAATTGAAAAATGAATTATATAATAACAATGTCATATTATGCTACTAATCTTTATGTATGGATGTGAAGCTTGGACGTTGGGTTAGGTGGCGTTTGGCACAAAAAAATGCCCAAATTGTGCCAAATGACACCTTTCTATTTTTCATACTGTAACTAGGTGTCGTTTGGCACAAATTTTATTTTTTTGTGCGAAACGACTACTAACCCTGGACGTTAACTCAGAAGGAGGAGGACAAGCTCTTAGTGACTGAAAGAAAGATTCTCAGGAAGATTTTGGGGTCCACCAGGCGATAAGACGGGTCATGGAGAGTGAGGAAAAATTTGGAGGTGGAACAACTTGTGGACGAGCCCAATATCATTGGAGAGAGCAAAGCTGCTCGACTTCGCTGGCTTGGCGCCATAGAGAGAATGGAAGAGGATCGTGCGGCCAAGCAAGTGTATCTGGGACGACCAAGATGGAAACGCCCGATTGGAAGGTACTGATATTGCTGGATAGACGAGTGTCAGAAAGACCTAAGCTACATGCAGGTGACAGATTGGGTGTCTAACGCGCAGGAGAGGGACAAATGGCGCAATCTACATAGAGTCGGAGGCCAAGATCCACTTCGGGTCACTGCGCCGACGAAAGTAAGTAAGTACTATAACAATGTCATTCAAAATACCACTGAGCTAAATGCCATAAAAACAAAATACCTTTAGGAAGGTAAACTAATGAGCTAATCGTAATATAAATACACACCGATTTATTTTGAAGCGTATTTAACAAGCACTTTGTTTATAAAAATGTCACAATAATACACCCCGGCCGTGCTCCGGTCTCGGTTCGAGGTAAATTCTAAAGCAAAGCTCTCGGAAGCGTTCGCAAACATTTGCAGGCACGACGCCGCCTCCTTGTCGCCGGCGACTCGAAAATGCAATTTTCCAAATGCAAATCGAATGCCTCAGACAGATTTAATGCCTTTTACTTGCCGATTCCGCTCATCATTTCCGGCGAATATCGAAGGTAGCCCACATCTTTGGAAAACCAACGGTTATTGGCCAAATTACTTTGAAGTGGGAAATTTCTTAGCGCGTTATCTATACTTACCATGCGTTACTTTTTATATTTATAAGTATATATTTGTATAATATTTTCGTGTCACAATGTTAGTTACCATACTCTCGCTTACACGACAGGCGTTAAGTGACAGCTGTGGTGTCGCGTTCCGTGCGGTGTGTAAGTAGCCGGTGGCCCACGGAGGGAAAAGGGGGAAAGAAAGAGGGTAACGCATCTACATAGTCTGTATGCGAATGTCTATGGCCGTCGGTAATCTTGAAAATGCTCACACTGCTCGTTTGATCCCTTATAGGTACTAAAAAAAACCTATTAAATTAAATTATAGACAATGACGGCCGATTTAGCAGGATATATTTATATTCTTAACCAGCAAGTCTTTATTTAACTTTTACTACCACATAAATGCTTCACAATATTAATGACTTATTACTTTAATTTTTGCAATGGAAATTAGTAAACTGTATGCCACTTATCTTCCTAATAGAATATCCAGGACTTTAACGGAAACCTGTGAAAGCCCTAAGCATCCTATCATACCTAAACAGCAACAAAATCAAAATTGTACTTTATTTGATCTGGGAAACGTGTTAAGAGTGTTCAAATCCCGATGTTTTATTTAAATTGGAGAAATAGCGGATGTAAACAACTTGGGCGCCTGTGTGAAGGCAAACTCTCAATAAATTTCCAACATAAATTTCTTACACGCTCCAACTTGCGTGGCTCGCAAGTTTAGAACTTGATTTTAAACTAAGCAGTTTACTGTTGTTAGAAATAAGGATATTTGAACGGAAGCTTAAAGATAAAAAAGATATATTATATATAAATAGCGTAAGCCGATTTTTATTCTACTGATTACACCATAGCTGCACATAAAAAAAATCAAGAGCCCCCCAGCTGTCAAATAAGATAATTCTTGATTACAATTTAAATAAACATATTTTAAATAAATGTATCCACAAACTATTTTTAACAAATGCTTTGTATTTACATTATTCCATTTTAATTTTTTAATTTAAAAAGTTTTCGAACGATCCACTAGTTTTAAATTTGAAGAATACTCGTAACGTCACATAGATTAATTGATTAGGATCTAAAATTCTTGTATTACACTTGTTTTGTTTTGAAATGTTGATAAGTTCTCTACATCGAGTGATTATGACATATCTGGGGTACGGCAGTGCCCCCGTCAAGTCGAGCAAAAAAGTGGCACAGCCGTACCATCCTTTTCTAGAAGCAACTCAGGCCAATTTCAATCCTCTATAACTTCGTAGTGGATAAAACAGGAAGCCTAAAATTTCAGTATGTAAGCATACGTTGTAAATACAGGTTATATTTCAAATTTCATTCAATTTGAACCAGCAGATTAAGGAACCTTCTATCAAAGTTATTATCATATAAATATTGAAATCTTTTACATTTTAATTAAAAACATCGACTTGGCCATCGCATGATTCGATTGTTTAGTATGTATCACACCACACAGCACTTCGGGCCAGCAACCTGGTTTCTCACCAAAGTCTTTCCGAATGAACTACCAAACAATCGAAACATGCGATGGCCAAGTCGATGTTTTTAATTAAAATGTAACAGATTTTTAATATTTATATGATAATAACTTTGACAGAAGGTTCCTTAAGTATGGACTAAATAAATTAAGCAACTTGGTATTACATGGATCTCACAACTTTTTTATGATGACTGAGCTGCGAGACTTGGTTTTTTTACACGATGTTTTTGTTGGGATTACTGCTTATTTGTAAATGTTTTATCTTTTTATTTAACCGTTTAGTATATTTCCAGTGTACATTACACAAAATTATAATTTTAATTACGTGCTATGGGAGAGGCCTATGTCCAAGAGTGGACAGCAATAGGCTCATGATAATTACACAAAAATCGGGACGATTTATCACGATTCCCATTTTAATAGTACTAAAATACGCAGCTCAAGGATAATGTATACTAACTTATCCTTGAGTTATATGAATAAATAATGAAATAAAGAATGACTTATGGTGAAATATTTATTTAAAATAGCTTTAGTAGATATATTCTATACGTTTATAACAAACATCCAAAATAAAATGTTACCTCTTGATAATGTCGGTATACATATTCATTGTATTATATTTCACCTCGGTTCAATCGGTTTGAAAAACAATACATCCTTGTTAGCAATAAAGAATGTAAGTGTAATAAAACACAAACAAATATCTCTTTGAGCGTAATAAAATGGGGCAGGAGCGATACGGTATTGTAACGAGGAGCGTCGTTTGTCAATAGCAGGGAGATTTAGTGTCCCCTTTATAACACGTCGTGCCGCGGCGCGCGGGAGTATCCCGGCGGTAATAACCTGAGACCTCGCACGGCCGCATGTAACGAACTATTCAAAAATAAATGACATCCGATCAGAAATAAGAGAGCTTACTTGTATTTCTATATTTATCTGAATCCTTTGGGTTATCTACTTCAAAAAAAAATGTGTGCTTTAGATCACACAACTGAAGTAAAACTTAGTTATTTATTTTCATTATAATTGTAGTTACAATGACATAACATGTCACATGATATTTATTTTTTAAATACAAAAAAAAATCACTGTAATCGAATTTGAATTAGAAGATTTTTGTCTGTCTGTCGTTTGTCCAGCTTTCTCGAAAAAACTACAAGACGGATTTTAATGAAACTTATTTGGTTATATTATAGCTATTAGTCTTCGGTAACATATAGGCTATAATTCACCAATGTTGCAGTCGGTATCTCGACTTGAAAAACACTATTGTAGGGTACAGCAATGGGTTGTCAATTGGGCTACATAACATTCACGTTACATGACAACATAATTTCTTATAATGACAAGACAACGTCTGTCGGATCAGATTGTCATAAATAAAGAAGAAACTTGTATTTCTATATACTATATCTAAGTTTTAACAGTTCTGTACTTCATAGAAAAATAGGAAAATCCCCGTAATTTGGATATTAGTAATCTGAGATAAACTATTCAAAAGTAAATAGCAAGAAATACCTCAAATAAAAAAAAACAAATATTACTTGGTTTACATTGCTATCTGTTTTTTCCTACATAAAAAACCCTTAACGCCTTAAATAACGTAATTAGTAAAAATATTAATGAAAACATCCAAAAAATATTAATTTTAGGGTCACTGACAAAAAACATTAACAATTTATGTTCAGCATTCGCCTGCAAATAAATTTTTTTCAAAAAAAAAAAACTACTTATTTAATTTTGTCAACTTTCATACTTTTATAGGTTTGAGGTAATAATATGTGTAGGTGAGTTCTAAGTATGGTCACTTTGTCGTACTTTTTAACGATATATAGTATAAAACTTTTTTATAAAATAAAAAAAAAACTCCTTTGATGAATATCGCCTCCCACAAACGTCATCACAATCAGAAGTTGTAGATAAGTTGCTCTTACCTCATCTCTCAATAAGATACCAGAAACTCACAAATAGGGATGATCGATGTTAGAAAAACATCGATTTTGACATCGATGTTAACATCGGCCCTTAACCATCGATGTTCGATAAAAATCGAAAGGAAAACATCGATGTTCGGAAACATCGATGTTTTTGGTAGGTAAGAAAATAATAATATAATTTTATTGTAAAGTTTAAATATAGTATTAAAATCGTTTAAAAAAAATAGGTTTTTGTAGTGATAAGTAACATCATAATATAATATTTTTCAGAAGATGCATAGTCTTTTTTGTTTTCTGTTCTATTAAACACCTACTACAAATCTATAGTGCAAGCAGGAAATAAATTATAAAATCGTGAAAGAAGTAGTTGATTGTTTGTTATATCAAAAGTTAAAGAACAACGGCAGGAATGTATGAGAGATTCGTACCGCATGATAAGTTCATGGGAGGGTTTCTTTTTATATTTATTTGGTAGGTAATATCATATATAATTACGAGTTAAATTAACAGATTTTTACAAGTTTGCGTTCAAAAGTTATTGCAGTTTATAATTTACAAAAAGGCTTAGGTTACCTATGTATATAAACGATATTTATGACAGCTGGATGTGACAGATGACTTATCGCTGTCATTATTGTCGACCTATTTGATAATATTAAATCAATAGTAATTTCCTATTTCTTACCTAATTCAACAGAATCCGTCCTAAAATCCATGAAATGTTTAATCTACGTAGACTTTGTCAGTAATGGCTATTACCGTAAGCCGGCAGAATGCCATTCACAACAAAGTTGAATTACCTATAGAATGCTATAATCTTCATAATATGAAGGATTTAAGGATATAATATTAAGGATTTAAATACCATGTAGGAAATTGCTATATTTGTTAAATAACAAGACATCAAATCAAATCAAAGAGAGAGATTATATTCATTATATCGTATTCATAAATTACCGTTCATAACTAGGGTTTATTTGGTACCCCGTATAACATATTAATCTATGACTTGGATAGTAGGTACATAGGTTTGTTTTAGACTCAATCTCTTTGATGTCTTGTTAGTTAACAAATGTAGGAATTTCCTACATGGTTCTTAAATCCTTTATCCTACCCAATTATGTATTTGTATGGGTCTAGAGACCGAATTATATGCAACATAAAGAGCTGCATACGTTCATAAAAAATGCCTCAAATATGCATCAAAACTGGCAGAATATGCAACATGCATAGTACTTTTTCGTGCATAAAAGATAAGTTTTCTGAGACAAACACCTAAATTATTAAATTATTAATAATATGTTCATTAGATTAATAGAAGAAAAATTATGCCACATAATTTTAAATAAAAAATATTTTATTTAAATTATCAAATTCTGCCATTCATTTTAATGATTATATTATGGGTAAATAAAACAAATCTTTTTTTTTAATTCTGCATATATATTTTGAAAACACCATCAGTTAAATACACAATGATATACAAACAAGAGTGTATGGGACTCTTGAAAAATGCAATGTCTTGCTGTGCTTGCAGCTGCTCTTCTAATATTTGGAAGAGATATGTAATGTGGCCTCTGACGGCTTACAATACCTTGTGAGTTTACTTGTGCCCGTTGCCAGCATGCACCACAAACTTGATTCATGGATGAAAGCTGTAAACATTTATCAATTTAGATTTGCCAATATATAAAATATAATAAAACTGTAGAAGACGTCATTTTATCTGTGTCTTGTGTGGCTTTCACACAGAAACTACTGGACGGATTCTGATGAAACTTTTTGCTATATAATAGGTATTAGTCCTTAGTAACATAATGGCTATAATGTATCAATATATTATAGAATGGTGCATATACCTCGACTTGAAATACACTATTGTAGGGCAAAATAATGTATTGACAATTCACATTATATGTTACCATGACAATATAATATTTTCCAATAATAACCAGACAACAGCTATCGGATCAACTAGTCATTAATAAATTAAAATTAGTAAGAATCAAATATCTCTAACTACAACTTTTTTAGATAAAAAGCTAAAATATAACATACCTGCTGATGCTCCAGTAACCGAGCAATATGTTCAGAACTCTGCGGTCCACCAATTGTGGATGCCACATTCTGTCCACAAACACCACACATTATGACAGGATTTTCATCACTATCATCTGGTAGGTTTGGTTGGCTATGTGCCAGTGGTGGTTGAACCTCAGGTTGCGGTAATGTATTCCTTAAAGCAGTTCTTTGAGCTCTGCGCCAATATGGTATACATGTTTCATCCTCCAAAGAAACCTAAAATAATGATAATCCTTTAAAAATCTATACTCAATTAAAATTGAATATTGAAATTAAAATAGTTAATTATATAATGTATTTATTACCTGCGGTGGATGGATCCAAACAGAAATTACATCTAAGCCTAGCTTTTGGTCTTCTGCAGTTGAAAGCCTATGTCTATTTATTCTAGATACTGAACGTCCACATACAATACAGATGCACTGATGCCCTACTCGCCGTCTAGGATTATCTTAAGATATAGAAGGAGTTGCTAATTGCCAACAGGCATGGCAAATGTGGTCTGTAGGTGTCATCTGAAAATAATTTAATGATATAAATGTACTGTAAATATAAAATACATAATTCTTTTTACAAAAATGTCCAATATACTAAGACCCGTCTGTGGCAAGTAAATTCTTTCACAAATCTATTACTTTACATCGAATTATACTTAAATCTTTTAGAATCTACGTGCCTTTATCTGTAAAAAAACATTTATCACGTAGTGTCCATCCAAGTATCCATGTACAAATTATTACTATAAAACTACTTACATTTCTAGGATATGTCCACAGCCGAATTATATTATCCAGCGCTTCACTCTCGTCTGCAAGGGTGTGCCGCCTAAGGCGAAACAGGCGCACGTTGCAATTAATGCATTGCAGACTAGACATTGTGCCTATGCGCTCGATCTTTTAACACAAAAACTAACTTAAAAACGCCCTTTCGCTATATAAAACACTAACACTATCAATGCCGTGAAAGGAGGAACTGGAGCTCAACTCAACGTATCGACGGATGGATAAAAGTTAATGTAAACACTTAGATGTAGTAAACAACCACAATCCAAAACAATAGCAAAGACGTCATTATTATTCGCCGGCTTGTTTACGATTTTCTTGTTTCGTCAATAAATGTTGCCATGACATTTTATTTTCTTAATCGATTTATATTATCGATATTGTAAAAATTATTAAATAATCCAGTTTTCCCCATAATTACTTTACAGTTCGGTTCAAAATTAATGTAGTTATTGTCCGTTTTTTTAAATATATTTGTTTTTAGCTTTTAAATACGTGAATAATGCAAATTCATAAAAATCGATTTAATGAAATCGATTTTTATTATTGAATTTATCATTTTTTAAAACAGGATTTTCATACTTTTTGCAAAGTTCTTGAAATATTATAAGTACATGAAAATTCTAAGATTTAATCACTCTATCGACGGTAGAAATCTCAATAACTCCCATGGTATATTACTTTATATTAATATCGGTACGCCATATGCCGTTATTCTTTAGTGACTATCTTCTCTCTGGTTTTAGCCATAGAAGTAGGAAGTGTTACTGTCCGGATACACGTATGGCATGGACTCATGACTCCAAGGAACGGAACGAAATAATAATAGCAAGAGAAAGCGAGATATAAGTACTTATACGGAACTAAGTTAGAAAAAATAGACAAATCTTATTTTTCTCTTTGCCATAGTTTCGGTTTTTTAAAAAAGCGGTGTATGTGTTATATTTTGAAATATTTTTCTTATGACATCGATGTTCCGATGTTATACTCATATCATCGATGTGTCGATGTTTTTTGAGGACTTAACATCTATGTTTTTCTAACATCGATGAATATCGATCATCCCTACTCACAAAACGTCCCTAAAATATGAGAAACCTCACCTGATGTGCCGTCCTGTTCACCGACAAAGAAGCAAATGGGTAGAGAAATCCTCTAAGGCTAATTTATATATAAGATGTGAGAGCCAAATAAATAAAATAAAAAATCAATTACGAAGGCGACCAGATACTTTGAATGAAAGTATTTGTTTGGTTTCAGCCCCGTCTCTTCTTTGAGTTAGTAATAAGTAAACAAACGCCCCACCGCTTCACAAAAGACTGTCTAGACTCTAGCCTCCATAAGTCTTCGATCATTTAGTCTGATTTTTATAACAAAATTGGTATGCGAAAATAAAGACTTTACAAATATCAATGATTTGCTTTTTTTAATTTTAGCATTATTGTAATTTAACTTGAAAACTATTATATTATTCGAATTATCTAATATATAAAATTCTCGTGTCACAGTTTTCGTTGCCATACTCCTCCGAAACGGCTTGACCGATTCTCATGAAATTTTGTGAGCACATTGAGTAGGTCTGAGAATCGGCCAACATCTATTTTTCATCCCGATATTCCCACGGGATCGAAAGTTACGCGGGTACTCCTCCAAAACGCAGCTAGTATATATATATAATCGATTCGATTCGATCTCAAAGAAACAGTTTTGTAATTAAAAACTAAATATCAGATGACTAATGACATATGTATTATGTATCTATAACAAAGTGAATAAGTAAACATAACATTTACCCTTTGACACGATTTAAAGTCAAAGATCGATTACACATTTTTAAATGACCTAAAATATGAAGATACGGAAAGAGTAATTATAATATAGACACTTACACATACCTCCACACACAAACAAACACACAGACACACACAAACACGCGCGCGCGCACACAATATTCACACAAACATACACATAACTAATTTTGCATGTCTTGTTATTATTACAAATCTTAATTTTGTATTGTAAATGTAACTACGATTGTCGTGGTGGAGAAGCGGGGCACCCAGTAATACAGGTCATCAACCTAGTACAGGGGCCCCTGCCATTAGCATGTAAACATTCATTCATACAAATAAAACATTTTTAATTTTTTCATTTTTTTCATCGTAACTAAGTATAATCCATTGAGTTATTATTACTACGTACGTACGTACGTTATAGTACATATAACTCAATGGTATAATCCGTGTTTAATCAATCTATGTGTAATTTTCAACACTTACAAAGAAACATGGAAACATCATCAATAATTGTGTGTGTCTTATATATTAATGTATCATATGTGTAGTTTTATTTATTAGATTAAAATACGTGTAAACTATAATGTGCGCCAAATTTCATACTCCTCCGTCCGCGCAATTTTCGTAAAAATGTTCTCGAATTTTCGCATCACGTATATTTTATAATCTTTGATTATATATACGTGTATATAATCCAAGATATAGATATAAGTATTTCTTCCTTAGTTCATTACATGTATTTTTTTATTTCTTCTCGAATTATGGTAAACAACACTTTTTTGTTTACAATCACAAAATTATATTTCTTCGAAACTTCTGTAAAATATATTAGGTACAATACTCATAGATCTTGTGCGCTACGAATTACGATGTCCTTATTAGTAAGTTTCATAAGTAAATCTTTATTAATATTTATGTTATTTGGCCCCTCCAAGCTTATACAGTACTAGCCCTCGTCCAGATTAAATAAAGATAGCAAGTTTATTTTCTTCCTCTTCGTCTCATTAAATCTTTACAGTGAAAGTAACGTGAAACTTTTTGAATTTCATTATAGCTTTGGCGACTTTAACCGTAGAAAATAATTCTGTAAGTCAAAAATCACGGATATACTATTCATGATCTTACCATAACAGGCCAGGATTTTTTAAACAAATTAAACAATTTGACGTAATAATAATACATTTATATAGAAAAGGAAAAGAAATAAATAAATATGAATCAGATATGATATGATTGTGGAAATGTAATTACTAATTATATATTAGCAACTCCTAAATAGAAAGCTCTCTCTCCCTCAAACATACGACGATTTTTGTGATATATAGGATGTAGAGTAAAATATGCAAAAAAGAACAATATACTCGAAACCTGAAACACTTTCGCCACCCTGATCCTCCAATATGGAAAAAAAAGAACATTTATAAAAGGAAGAGATTAATGTCTTTCACAGAAAGGGGTTTGTTTTATTTATTTGTTTTCTTCGTTTTCCCTTTTCACTAATTACTTTTTTTTTGTTCAGACAATATTTATTTCGAAATATTTGTGTGAAATGTTTTTCTGGACATCGTAGAAGAAATACATATCGTTACCGCAAAATATATGATATCGTTCTGAAAAGATATAATGTCATTGGCCTCCAAGTTGTGATTACTCTCTTGTTACCAGCTTATTAACTGACAATGCCAGAAATAGTTAAATGTATTTATGATGTTTATACTTTCCATTTTTGTATGTGTAAACCTAAGTACATTAAACGACCTGATGGATTTCAAATGGATTTTAGAGTGAGGGATGTCGTAAAATCTGGTTAGAGTAACACATGAAAATATAAAAAATCGCAGTCGTTAGGTTTTAAATTTTCTTGTTTATTATTTTTTATAGTATAGAGGCAAACGAACAGTCGATTCATCTGATGATACGTGATCACTGAAGCCCTTCGCAATTTGGCAGATACCTTGTCGTTATTTTATTATTTAGGTCATTCGGTCAGATCCTTGTATAGCTTAGAGAAAGTATAGTCTTTATCTAAGTTATGTCGTAATATTAACATGTATCGTAGAATATGACAAATGAAAACAAAATTTTATTCTATAGAATAACGTACCTATTATTTTCCTATCAAATCTATTATAATAGATTTAGATGAGAAAATAATACGTTGTTGAATTAAATTATAATTGTTAATACGTAGACAGTATGATTGATAATGTGATTAACTTGTTAGATATTCCGTTTATGCTCGGATTAACAACTGCCAAAACCAAAGACGGTTCGCCGTTCAATGGAAGCTCACATTTAGATGTTATCTTGTCAAGAATAATGAGAACGTTCACGAGGTGTTACTACAGCTAATACAATCTGCACCACTAGCAAATACCTGCGACTTGGTCTGATATTACCAATTACATTTCAAATTTATTATTATCATCATTTCGAATTTATTATTATCATCATCATCACTCTTAATAAATTTATTAGACTACCCCTGTATATATTTCTAAAATAAAAGACTTCCCACTGCAAGCATTACGAATATACATTACGTACTATAGAACAATGGAAATTGCTTATTATGTGTTGCCAATTTGCACATGTTTTTCCAGCATAGGTGCATGTATGTATGTATGTATATATGTATGTATGTATGTATGTATGTATGTATGTATGTATGTATGTATGTATATATCGACGCTGGAAAACGATCTT
>LUGF01050150.1:248058-266701 GCA_001625245.1 Calycopis cecrops
GTAAAATGCTGCCACCTTGTTGTGGTTATGCCGTTGTTATACCCGAAGGCTATGAGGACAGGGCTACTCATACCGGGCAGGATTGCGGAGGCCAGACTAAGAGCAGCTTAGCTGGGAGGTCCTTCACACGTATCTCTGAATCAGCAGATGGCGGCGTGGATTGTCCTAATCCATTTTTGATTGACATTGACCGACATTGACATTGACCGGCGTGACGTGCTCTCAGTATAAAAACCTGACCCCATTGCACGGTTCCAACGTTGGAGAAGGGACTGCTCAAAAGCAGCCAGACAGTCCCCAAGGAGGAGAAATCTTGCCTTTTCACTGAGGCCAGCCAACCATACAAAGTTTCACAAACTTACTTACACTCACATTTATAATCTAATGTAGGATAAGAAATATTTTAGGTAAGGTGTAATCGTGTCATACATCCGCTAGAGCTTGATTTTACCCAGATACTTTATCGATCCGAACAAAGTCCAGAGTAACAAACAGCTTGCTAAGTCAGCGAGAATTGTCCGTACAATCTATAATCCTGAGAATGTTTCAATTTTGTAGGACAGAACCGAAACGGGCGTTGAGAGTGTTTTGTATAATCTGTATTGAGGTCGTGGAAGACATGACTCCATGACATGCCAGACTGTAATCTTGCATGATGTCGCTTGTAACTACGAATATGCAACGTGTAAACATGAAGTTTACATGCATGGTGAGGAATATTCCAATTTTATCAACGTTCGATTCTATTAGGAATAAAATATCTTGTATTGACAGATTCATTTATATTATGTAAGTAGTAATGTATTAATAATCAAGATATATAACTTTTTATAGTATAGGAAGGAAAACGAGCAGAACAATCTTTTGAATACTCCAGACGCCCATAAGCCTCCAAATAGAGGCCATACAAATGCGGTGCAGACACACACCGCACGAAACACGACAGCTCAGCTGTCACTTTGCGCCGGTATCGCGTGAGGTTGATGACCTCCCTGTTTCTGCTAGCCCGATTCGGCTGCAATGCTGCATAGCACTGAATAAATACTATAAGTATATAAAGGTCTAAACATTATAGTAAAAGTACAAACATTATAAGTATAAATGAATGAAATAAATAACGAAAGTGTAGAATTTTTGACGACCACAGCCGCAAAGAAAGGCCACTTGGAAAAATGTTGTCACAATTTATATGAGATATTTTTTTCCTGTACGACGCCGGCCGAGTGTTCCGTGTTTTTTTTTAAGTGTTTGTCTTCGCAATTTCTGTATACAATAACACCGTTAAGGGAAAATACGAAAATAGCGCTTTTTAATAAACGATAAAATCGCACTATCAAAGGTTATTATCATTACGTCTTATTTATCATGTAAATATACAAATAATTTAATCGTTAGACTTGTTACATCGTTAGAGACAGACTTTATAACACAACTCATGGTTTTTTTAACAGTATACGAGGGCAAATGAGCAGCCGGAACCATATGATGACTACCATCGACCAAGAGATAAGTAATATTAGTAAGATGTAGTGCCACACTGTATGCTTGCATGCAGCCGAATTTGGCCGGCACGACCGGGTAGTCTCTGGCTTACACGAGACCGGCGTAAAGTGAGACGGTGGCCCGTGGAGGTGGGATGACAAAGGAGGGTAGCGCATCTGTATAGCCTCTATTCGGATGTCTATGGGCGTCGGTAGCCCCCCTACCATTGACTGCATACAAGCTGCAGTGTGGCACTACCTCTTTAGTTTTCACTATTCCATTATATAGGGTACGTGTAAATATAGAACGAAAAGTGATGAATAGCTTACGGTGCCTTTCGGGAAAATCGAAAACGTTGATTTATTATCGCGAAAGTGAACGGTTTACGTAAATCGAGTGAACCAGTTTATCGTGAATATAAATATTACGGAAATATTACGATGCAAACTATTTTTACGATTTATTACTAGAGGCCAGTGGCGTGCTATGGGGGGGCCTTTATCCAACAGTGGACTGCAATAGGCTGATGATGATGATGATGATAATATCTGTGGACTTTACGCACCATGATAGCCTAGTCCCGTGCTAAGTACCGTAAGGACTTGTGTTACGGGTTCTAGACAACGGAATATATTTAATATGTTTTTATAAATTTAAGAAATTTTATGTATTTAAGATCTTATTGAAGAAATACATAGAATGCATAGATAAATGTCCATGACCAAGGCGGGATTCGAACTCGCGACCCTTGGCGCAACATGTTCCGCTTATCCGAGCCCTGTACCACTGCGCCAGCCTGGTCGCCAAATAAGATGATGATTACTGGACTTATAACAACCACGTAAGTCTAGCACCATGCTAAGTACCTCAAAGACTTGCATTTCACGTACTAGAAGACAACGACAATATGATAAATGTCTTTAATACATTTAAGAAATGATATAAATTTAACATTAAAAATGTTAAATCTATAACATTTATACATATTATAGAAATACATATAGTAAACGCACACATACACACACACACACACTAGTCCAGATATACGTTATTAAAAATGGTTTGCATCGTTATACTTCCGTAACATATTGTGTTACACGCGATCAACAAAAATCGAGTGAAAAAGTTTTTTTATGATATAGGAGGGGCAAACGAACAGTGGAGGCCATTTTCATGACTACTGACGCCCATACAAAACCGCATAAAGGCTATACAGATGCGCTGCCCGCCTTTCTCCTCCCACCTCCCTGGGCCACCGGCTTCTCACACACCGCACGAAACAACACAACTGTTACTTTACGCCGCCAGTATCATTTAAGTTAGAGGTATCTCTGACCGACTCATATCGGCTTTAATGTATCACATACAAATATATCTTCCACGAAGTTAGGATGACCTACATACAATATAATTTTAAAACATCAACCGTGAAGTCTGTCCCAATGGAAAAGGTAAAAAAATATTCAATAAACCTGTAGTGGGTAAATAGCGTTCCTGCGAATTTGAATTGGCAAGTTCAAACCATACATATTCAGTTTGAGGAAGCGACGCAGTGCGCAAAACTTTTGGCACTCTCGCTTGCATACAAAAAATGAAAGTGGCTTGCGACCAATAAAATGCCGCATTTCTGAAAGCTTAATCTGACCTACATAATCCTAACATAACTTATGCTTAAAATATCATTAGTACTTTTCCCAATTTTGTTAGAATTTTAACTCAGTTTTGCTAAATGCGTACATGCCTTCTATTTTAAGGTTATAAATTATGTTTTCACGCTGTTTTAATGAGATCATCCCACTGTCAGTATACCATATGTATACAACTTACAATGAAATAATCTGATGCAAAGGTAGCCTAAGACCATAAAATTAGCAACGTTTCTCTTAATTGTAACCTAAGATACTTCGTTGGGCCATAACAAAATTTCTCAATTACGATTCGATCGGTAGTCGTCGTAATTGTTGACGTTCAAATAGATTTTTTTAAATTCTACTGTGAAAAAAACATTTTATTTTCATTTTATTTTCGGGTCGGTTGATGAGAAAATACGTTCATAATAATTATCAACTCGTGTTCTGTGTCAGATCACGAGGCTATGAGGCAATATTTTGTCTCATTTTAAATGTATTTGAGTTTACTCATGTAATAACGATTTAGGACGCGTGGTTTGAAAAAATATAAGGAGTGAAATAGTAAATTGTCGTGTGAAATCAAGCGTAACACCAGCTCAACGCTTTACCGCGCTTGCAACTCTTAAAAAAGTGCTAAAAACATAAATTACTTGCGTACTTTAACTTCAAAATTATGTTCAAAACGCTAGCCGTATGTCGAAGCTGATGTACATAGTTTTATCCTTTAGCGAGAAAGTATCGTATATCAGCCATTTTCAATATTCTATCTATCGATGCATTTGGCAATTTCAATACAACATTATCAGTATTTAAATATATGAATTACATATATTAATATAGAAATACATATAACACAGAAATAATAAAGATTTCCTATTTTTATTTTTAAAATTATATCTCTCCACCAATTCCATCCATAGACAGAATATTGTAATCGCGGAATAATTAATATATTATCAATATTGCTAGGTGTTCGTTACATTATGTCGGCGTACCGGGTACGTCCCTATCACATAATAACTCCCGGTGCTATGATATACGACTCACTCTGTAGTGATAATGATGATCCGGATGACCCAATATTCACCCCTATAGGTACATCACTACAGGGGTAAAGATTATGCATAATGATACAGATGAAATAGTAAGGATTGAATTCTAATCATTGTTTTACAACTTTATAAACTGCAGAAATCATTTGGCGTCTAATATTAGAGAGGTAGATTTAACGCCGACTCGTTTGCCTTATTTAATAAAAATAGCGTCATTATAAGAAAAAAGTAAAGTCAGGAAAACCCTGTGTTTTAGTTCTGGCATTACTCGGCGCTGGCTCAATACACTTTTGCAAAAGTTTCAACAAAATACTTTTTTAATTTTCTCGAGCTTAATGCTTCCATGCTGTGTTGTAACAGCAAACCACTTCCTCTTAAGTGTCGTGGCGTAATCTGATGAAGAAAATTACACATAAATTTTGATCATGTCTCTTGGTATTAGAAAGTAGCAACGTGGCCTTTTTCTACAGGACAAGAAATTAATCTGCATAATGTTCTTTGCAAATTCTTACTTCCATAATTACTACTTTTTGGATACCGATTTATTATTACTATGTTATTCTGTTACTGTGCCTATTTTTATGCCTCACTAATATGTGCTAAAATATTGAAGTTTTGGTAAAACAATTTGGATGATTAGTCATTTGCTTTTAACATGTTCTATTTTATAACTCAATCCCTATCATCATTGTGTTTACCTACAAAAATCATTTACAGGTTTATTATGTCATCAGTCTCCTATAAAGGAATTTTGATTAATATTATTTTTAAATACTTCACAAAAACGTGTTCCTAAAGTATTTATACTTTACAAATTTTATTAGTTGAACCTAGTTAATATTAAAGTAGTTGGAAGAGAGAACGTGACTATGAGACATGCTTTTTGAGCGTGCAGCTGGCGTTCATCGATTTATAGGACGTTATCACATCATACAGTTACGGTATTTACCTTTTCGTATATTTAAAACCTAGCTTCCGCCCGCGGCTTCCCCCGCGTGGATTTCGGACTTCAAAAATGATTCAAAATTTTAACTTATTATGTTATTCTGATATTAAAGCTATATTACTGTAAAGTTTCATGAAAATCCATTCAGTAGTTTTTGTGTGAAAGAGTAACAAACATCCTTAAAAACTTTCGCATTTATAATATTAGTAGGATGTATGTATTTGACCTTAAAATTCACATTAGGAATATGAGGAAACATCAGTGTTTAATGTCACTAGCTCTGCAGCGACGATTTTTTACATCCAAATTGCATTCCAAAATGATGTAAGCGCAAAATGTTTCACGAAACGTCTCGACCATTATCCAACATTTTAAAGACCGAAAAATAAATACTTTAAACACTAATGGCTGAAGTTTTATCAAGTACTGCCGAGGTTTACTTAAATATGTATTAAATGAAGCGGAAACACGCCCTACTCGAGTACATCTTGTGAAAGTGCTCCGCTAAAAGACCTTTTGTTAATATTTGATCTGGGCAAATGTACATGACCCTTGAAAGATTACTTGCTACTACTACTTACGTCAAATTTCTAAATGATTTTGTTAACATTTTATTTGTGTTATTAATGAAAAAAATACTAAGCCATTAAATATGCTACTTGTGAAACGATGATATCCTGATATTATGAATGCACTATTTTTTTTAGTAAGTATAATAGTTAAAGTTGAAACAAGCAGTCAGACCTTATTATTACTACCAACACCTACAGCCATCCACATAAATGACCACGGCCCAGCACCCCCTTACGGTGTGTCCTAGATGGGCCGTGCAGCATCACGATTTGGTAGCGACGCTAGGCCCTCCTATGAGTTCATCCCTATGAACTCACACTCTTGAGCGTAATCTGCTCAATGCTCGAGAGTGGCAGATCCTGAGAGGCGATGGTCTTTTTCTGCGAGACGGTAATATTCTAGAAGGAGGCCGCTGGACGGGACAGGGAGGTGGAGAATGGCCTGATCCGCGAACGACGGGTGGGAGTGCGGCAAAGGCGCTACGCGCAACTTATGTCGCCTCTATAACTGAGGCCAGGGATTAGGATGGGAACCTGACCCTATTGCAGGGCCCCGACGTCAGAAGGGGCTAATCTAGGCTGACGGATTAGCCCCGCTGTTTTAGAGACGTCCGGACCTTTACGGGGTACTGGCCAGTTGCCGAGGTGCCCCGTTGCTGACAGATCCGGGGCACCTCAGTATACTTGCCGATGGCACCCGAGGGGTTTTAGTGGATATTTGTTTTATTCTGGAGTCCCATACACACATCCACCGGACTTCACCCTCGGTCCGGTGGCCGTGCGTAAATGCCGCGCGAGAAAAAAAATCCATATAAATGACGTTGTTTATTGTGTTGCTCTCCTTTTTTTCTCGCCTCTGTCCGTCCACAGGTAACCCACAACCTGCACGAAAGCCGAACGACACAGCACATGAGCAAAAAGCGTGCCAAAGTAATTCACCAGTATTTAGTATGACACTTCCTAGGTTTATTAATGTTACCCATAAGTATATGAGACATTTATCATTCTTAATTATTGTGTACATAAGCAGTGTGTATGTATTTATTATATAATTTCAGTAAAATATCAGTTTCATCTTTTATTAAAAAGAACTTAACAAAATTGTATAAACTGTTTTATTTTCCATTTTAATCATAAATAATTTTTCTTACAATATGAGAGTTTTAGAGTGAAACCTTCAGATTGATCAAATTTCGGAATAGGTAAACAAAGATTTGCTTACATTTCGTATTTAATTACAATAAACAATGAGCGTTAGATTAATTTTGGATTAGAAGGTAAATAAAACTGTTTACTATTTGAATTAATTGCATGATGTAAACTTATTGTTACTCTTTGTTAGTTTATTGTTATTTTTTGTACTTTCAAATTTTCCTAAATCCATACTAATATTATAATATTGATTGCCTCGTGGTCTAGTGATAAGCATGTTCAACCACAGACGTGAGGTCCTGGGTTCGAATCCCGGGTCGGACCAAAAATTGTTATTGGGATTTTTCAATTTCTAATAACAGTCCGGAGTCAGGAAGTTGGCGGTGGTATACCCCCGTGCCTCGGAGAGCACGTTAAGCCGTCAGTCCTGCGCCTGATTTCTCTCCGGTCGTGTCGGATTGCCGTCCCATCGGAATATGAGAATGAGGGAATAGAGAGTGCACTTGTGTCCGCGCGCACACTTGTGCACTATAATATGTCCTGCGCATCTGGCTCGTCTCTGTAGAGACGGCCGCCGTAGCCGAAATCGGCTGGGAGGACATTATTATTATTAATATTATAAATGCGAAATTGTGTTTGTTTGTTTCTTTGTTGTGATATTTAGTAAGGAGACAGTTGAAGGACTTATGATGTGCCATCGCGTCGGCTCGAAATACGTACAAATACATTTTTTATACCACGCGAGCGAAGCCGCAGGTAATAGCTAGGCTATAGCTAAAATCATATTTCTTTGTATTTATTATTGAATAAAGTCATTTTTTTTCGTATCACTTTATATTTGTCAAATGACAATCTCAAGATACGCAATGGCTACCTTCTTTAGGGTTATAAAGTCTTCAGCCCGTCCCTGATATTTGTTTGGTAAGCGTTGAATACCGTGTGATGCACAGTCTGCTTGGGAGTTCTACGACTGCGTTTTGGGGATTCGCACCACTTTCATTTGTTCCATAAGCATGCACAGTTCCCAACTCCTGTTCTAACTCAACTGAGTATGCACCAGTTACGACGTGGTGTCTCAAAGTCAGCTGGTTGAGCCCTAAGATTGGGTTTAAAAAGGTCTACTAGGAGAGATCAAGATCTCTCAAGAAGACTCCCATTCCAAATCCCTTTTAAACTTTACTTTGAACTGTGAAGTCAAGTGTCTACTTACCTAAGTATTATGTAACCCAACTCGACTAACAGTTTCCGATACTTTTAAGAGCACCTCAAATCACAACTTATATTGATTCCGTTCATTCAATTACGAAGATCGTTGCCTAAAAGAATGCGCACGTTTTTGGAAAATATAAAATGGTTGTAACATTGATGAGTTATAGAAAAAACAGCACATAACATCTCTCACACAAATATATGAAAAATGAGATTGTAATTTATTTAATATCATAATAGGAAATACTTCGTTCGTGGTATAAAAATAATTAAAAGCATTAAAAGCAAGAACTTCGGTTTCTCTGTTATTCCGGTTCCTTGTGGCCATTTTCATATTTTAGTTTATAAATTTTGAATTCAAAGCCGCCCTTCCCTGCCGAATATAGCCACTTATAATATAATTAATAAATCTTTAGTTTGTATAAGATACATAAACAATTTTAGTTGTGTCATAACCAAAAACAGCATTTTTGCATCGGATTTAATAATTCGACATTCGTAGACACGTGCAAGAGAACTGGTTGATATTGATTACCATATTTGATTGATGCAATTTATTGAGGTTTTCTCTTTGGCAATATCTCCAGTAAAACCCATGTTGCTGGTGTCTAACAACTTGGAAGCCATCGTCAAGGCACGATAACTGCTACAAAGTAGTAAGGGCGTTTGCTACTATTGAACATTTATGTGACGCAGACCTTTCAATCCATTTATCAATAATACTAAAGCCATCGTGCGCACTTTGTGGTTGATCTTATCTCCTTTACGCTCTAATAGTATTAGGTCCTTAACCGCTTCCATTGTGGTTTTTTTATAGTACAAGGAGGTAAACGAGAAATTGGAGTCATTTTTATGACTACCGACTCCCATAGACATCTGCATTGGGGTTACACAAATGCGTTGCCCCCCTTCCTCCTCCTCCCCCTCCTTGGCTCATCGGCTACCTACACACCGCACGTAACGCGACTTCACGGCTGTCACTTTACGCCGGCCTCATGTAAGCGAGAGGTACCTCTCCAGTAGTGCCGACCCAATACGGCTACATGTGTGCATGCAGCGTGGCACTACCTCTTGCAAGTATCCCTCTTGTAGTTTTTCTTTATTTTTAAGTCGGCAGACCCATTCATGTCGCTTATGATTCCCGTTTTTTTATAGCATAGGAACCAAACGAGCAGTTTACCTACGTGATGTGAAGTGACCACCAACGCCCACAGACATCCGTAACACCAGAGGTCTAACAGATGCTCGGTGTCTTCTGGGTTCTGATGATTCAAAATTTACAGGTTTTTGTTACTGAGTTACTACCATTGCTCATGGTTATTTTAATGTAGTTTTTATCATCGGATTTCGATGACGATTATAGTATATCCCTAGCTCAATAAATGAAAGTGCTTAGAACGCCATATTGTGTTTTCACTACCATAACCAGGTAAGAGAAAATCATGTTATTATTGTCCTACCTCATTAAGTTTTCTGGTATCAACCAACAGGTCTACCTACTGTTGAAGAGAAGAACTACTTTTTTCCAAAAGGTAAAGGCGAGTAGCGTACCTACTACCCGCTCTTTTCATACGCTCTACCACTAGTTCTCTATAAAAAATCAGCTGACTTACAATGGCTAATCTATATTGTAACTTACACTGTATAGACTATTTTAATAATCCCAAACGCTAAAGGGACGAAATATAATGTACCCTATCTGAGAAATGTAATAATCTTCTAAGGACGAATAAGCCCTTGCCTACATAATTTATTCAATACCTTATTATATTCCTACCTACAGCGTGGAGGGACATTATATTATACTAAGTTAATATATAATTCAGCTCGACGCGTTTAGTTTTAATTAACAAAGTGCTTAGATATTTCTGGTGAAGGCGTTATTTCATGTAATTATAGAGATCCAAGATACATTTTTCATTTTTAAAATGAACTGAAATGTATTATAAATTTAGTGTTGGTAATCGCTAATGGCTTCTTGCCGAAACCTAATAGCGTGGGCTAGTTGGATTTTGGCCCTTGATGAGGCTATTTATGGAAGTCGGTAGTCATAACTACCGACTTCCATAAATAGCCTCATGGAGGTTTTGCGTTTAGATGCGTCCCCCCCCCTTTCTACTTCCCCCTTCATGGGTCACTGGAAACTCGGATAACGTATGAATTTTGTTGACTGCTGTCAATTTATGCCAGTATTGTGCATCCAATGCAACATGGCTCTGTGTAAACTATCCTTATATTCATACAACACAACACACACACACATACACAAACACACACACACATACAATGTGCTTGTATTTTTTGCTTCCAACATGTTTCCGTAACATAATGTTGTTTCCTCCTCAAGGGAAGCTCGCCAAGTAATCTCGCATTAGTACTAGCCGCGCTTCAAATTTCAAGAAATAACCGATATTTCGTTTAATATTTTGTGGTTACTTTACGGGCTTTAACACTATAAGATATTATAAGTAATAGTCAAAACATATACAAGGCTCGACGTTTCGACTGAGTTACACCAGCAGTGGTCCCGGAGGCCGATGAGATTTGGCTAATACCATTAATATCTTATCGTGTTAAACCCGTAAAGTAACTGCAATATGTGTAACACACGCAAAAGTCTCAAACAAGTATTAATTTAATATTACGAATAAAATAAATAGGGGGCTGTTTCACCCTAGTCTCCTCCGGCCGAGTTTCTATAAATCGTTTCTTACAACAGAAAAGGAAGCCCGACACTACATTTCATGTTTCTAGGTACTATAGTTTCAGCTGGACGTTGATATATACAAGCCAGTCACTGTTGCCTTTTATATTTATATACATAGATGATATAGCCAGGTTGTGGTAGGTGCAACTTGACTATTTTGCTTCACTTTCTACAAAAGACAATATTTCTTTATTTTCTCAACGTGATTTATACAAAATATTAAACTATTTACTACCAGAAATTGAAAATAAGTGAATAAACCGCGGGCCCATATTTTTAGCAAATTTAATTAAAATCTCTGTTAAAGCTTTTATCTGTGTATAAAATATGTAGAGCATGTTACAGAAAGTTAATTTGCGAGTGACTAGCTAAAAGGTCAGAGGGCGTCACTAATAGATTTATTTTCATCCATCCCCGTCGTCACGATCCCTAATTAACTATACTTGTACCATGTTCGACGTGAACATGCTCGTAAATAATGCAGAATCTCATTATTCTTTTAATATTACCATTGTAATAAATAATATTTATTTTAGGAAGGGTTACAAATAAATTATAAATGGCATAATAAATACAATACAACTAAAAACTTACATTTGTTCGTATTTCATACAAGCTGTTTAGTGTCCCATCACAACAATAATACAAACACTTTCACTACTCACTATACATCACTATAAAAATAAATGTTCGATTTTTGAAACGGACGTTATTTACAGAGTTCTATTTTTATTTTTTTTTCAGACTAACTTACGTAAGTTAGCACGAGTGCGCTCGTGTCGAGCGGCCTCCCGCGGGCATACTCTGTGGCGTCCAACGCCACTGTGACATTCTTCTTGGAGGCAGCTCACGGCGCATGTCTACGAAACAATAAGCCCTAACTCACACGAGCAGCCAGCACGAACTGCGAAACTTATTTTTCTTTACGTGCTACTATTGTTTCAACGACTGAATTCGCGACATTTTCGGAAACGCTCGTTTGATAAATATCTTTCAGTGTTGAAGGCAGACCGAAAATTTTTACGGGCAGTGTTCCAATTTTATTTATCTCGTGTGCACATACCTTATGCGGGCCACCTTTTAACTATTCATGAGTTGGTCTAATGTTTGCCAAACCTATAATCTGCTGCTCGATAGCTGCCTTAACGCATTTTAGAACTATCATATATATTCAATTTAAAATTTCGTAGATATTTAAGTGATATGTTTATTTAAGTCATTGGGAAATTCTTTTTTATAACATTATCACTTATCCTTATTAAAACCAGTAAACGTTTAGGAGATATCAATTACCGTATTAAATCCTAATATGATTCCTTAACATGATGCCTGGGTCTAGTGAGTAGAATATATTTCTATAAAATAACTGATTGTTAAAATACGTTATAGCACTATCTAATAAGGTTAATTAATAAGCAATACTAGATTAGTGAATATAGAAATGAAATAGACATAGATAGTTATAGCCAGTCTACGGTCAAGGTAATTAATCTATTACGCTGAATATGCCATTGAGTGCCGATAAACCAAGCAAACGAATGCTGAAATACATCACATGAAAATAAAATCATTTCTTTGTCTCCATACATCCTCCCTATCACACACTTAATTTAATAGATTGGTTTCCGTGAGAGTGGAGGAGGTTACGCACTGTATAAAATACACATTATATTATCTGTGATGTGGCAACCTCTTGCTCACATTTATTGCGTGTGGTAATGTCACTTTCTCCTTCTCTTTCCCACTATTTGTCGAAATTTTTTATGTGTATTGAAAGGGATTTAAGAATAGTTTAATCACCAATCAGAACGGCATAGGGCGCTGCTCTCGGTATCTCGAATATACAATATTGTAGAGTAAAGTGACGTGTTGATAGTTCGGTCACATAACATTATACCTATGTTACCATGACAACTTATTTTTCAATAACGACAAGACGACGTTTGTCGGGCAGCTAGTCTCTATAAATCAGTCAGGCTGAAATTACAGTACCGTTATTGGATGAAGAATCTGAGTAACCATGGTCCCACCCAACGGTTGTTTGTCTTCATATCCTACAAAAATATTAGCAAAAACACCAAGTTATACCTTTTCGCCCTTTTCTCCCAACAATAATATAAAATGATATTTTAAGTAGGTATACATATTTATTTTTAAACATTGAAAAACATAGAAATCTGATTCCTATGTGTGTGTTTGTAAAATCCTATCTGCACGGTACGTAATGTATCAAGATCACTTAAGCTGATTCAAAGAATAGCATGAATATTTAATATTTAACCTAATTCTCATAACTAGTAGGTTGATTTTAGCACACATTTGGGCATTATAATTCATATGCTATCCAACAATGAGCGTGAAGTTGATAATGGGTTTCAGGAAACTTCGCAGATTGAATCTCATTTACTATTCAAATCAATTTAGTGATTCCCTGAAATATTGCTTTAATATACGAATCTTTGACATACGAATGGTACAAATTCGATCATATGAATGGTCATTGCTTTTTATTTAGTCTATGGGTCATACGAATGTTAAAAAATCGCAGCGATCGATTAAGTTGAGCAACGTCGTGATTGACGGGATCGGATTGGGTGCCATTTTGTAGCCTAGATTATATAGAATTTTCATTCTTATTTCATTTTCTTTGACTAAATTAATAAAATAATAAAAAAATATCAAAGGTTAGAAATTCAATCTGTAAGTAGGTTAAAAATTCTATCTGTAGACTGTAGGTGTTTTTGTCGTACATTACCTTCGATTTTACTGTTAGGTATGTGAATATTTTAACTTTTGTCATGATGTAATGATGTAATGTAATGCCCCAAGTATTCTATAGTCATGAGTGAATGGATCCACTCATGACTATAGAATACTTGGGGTGTGATCTACAATCGATATCGAAGTCAAAAATATATCCTTTAGAAATTTTGTCTGTGTGTTGGTTTGTCTGTAGGTATGTCCGGGCTTAACGAAAAAAAATCTGCATAGGTTTACTTCAAATTTTGCACGAATGTTACTAACAGATCGGGTCAACATATAGGCTCCATATTATCACGCAATCATCTATGGGGGACGAACTTATGAATCTTTCATTCGGAACAATTGAGAACCTCCACTTTTGAAGTCCACTCAGGTGAAGCTGCATACGGAAACTAGTTCTTAAATATAATTTAATATTTCTTAGTTAATTATTTATTTATAAGAACGATATCACCGCGTAAGCGATAATGTATTTTTTTTTTTATGGTATAGGGGGACAAACGAGCAGTTGTAGCCATTTTCATGACTACCGACGCCCATAGACATCTGCATAGAGACTATACAGATGCGTTGCTCCCCTTTCTCCTTCCACCTCCATGGGCCACCGGCTACTTACACACCGCACGAAATGCGACAGCACAGCTGTCACTTCACGCCGGTCTCGTGTAAGCGAGAGGTACCTCCCCGGTCGTGCCGGCCCAATTCGGCTGCATGCAAGCATACAGCGTGGCACTACCTCTTACTAAGTGTATATTTTATGTGTTCTTACTTAAATGTATATTTTATGAACATTAAAAATAATCGAAATATCAGTAATGTCTCTTTAAATCGTCAACAAACAAATTCAGGGAGCGCAGTTAAGTCTTATAAAACCATAGAAAAGCGAAACCAACGTATTATATAATCATAGCAATTTCTAGAAATCACTCATAAATTGAAATTTCTCGAAGGTGCTATTACAGAAATATATTGAAAGAGCTTCTACGAAATCTGTTTCCGATGCTTATATTAAATTACGACTGTATTTCTGTAGAGAAAGAAGCTTGTAGAGATTCATAAGATTTAAAGAATATCGATACTTTTAATCGTTAGGTTCTCAAATATGATTATTTTGCTCAAATTGGGTCATTTATCAAGATCCATTAGATATTGTCAAGTGACGACGCCCATAGACTCTTTTCTCCACCACCCTCCATGGGCCACCGATAACTCCCACGCCGCAAGAAACGTGACAGCACAGCTGTTATTTTACGCCGGTGTCATGTAAGCGAGATGTACCTTCCTCCCCAGTCGTACCGCCTCAATTGTCTGCAATGCAGTATGGCACTGTCTCTTACTAAACATTTGCAGCTACTTTCTGCCGAGTATGTATCGATTCCATTAAAATATTGGGATAAAAAGAGAAAACAGACTTTGTGACCTATCTCAGATTATTTCACAAAAATCAGTGAAACCATTACGGAGAATTCAAACTCAAACAACATATCACGCGATTTTTATTTAACACAAATATAAATAATAGAAAATGTCCAGCAAATAGGTCCAATATTCAATTTAAACATGTACGAAACTTATTACATTAGAACTGAACATGAATTTTCTATGGCCCTAAGCGATACATTAGTTTATTGCATATGTTTGTGTCCCGGGCAGTGGACGTGAGAGGAATAAAAAGCGCCCCCTGACACGTTTCAGCACGTATATGATGTCACGAACGCGCTAAATGATCATGTAAACATGTCTAAAATATCTTCCCCCTTATAACATTATCCTGTGCCTGTCGAATTGACTTCCTTTAATCGTGTTTAACGCACGCTTGCTGTTTCACGTGGTTTTCATGTCATTTATTTATTGGTTACGTTGATAACCTGTGACCTCATGCAAAAGGAATATTGGAAAAGAGAAGAGATTGGAAAGCCATCGAATTGAATATTCTTATTGTGTACATTACAGGAGGAAAAATATATTAATATGAACAAATAATACATATAATATTAGCCTTGTTAGAGACATCCGCAATTGTTACATTTTGTAGTTTCTTTATGAGTTTAGTTTTTAGGTTTAGTCGGCTTGGACCACGGCTGATGTGTTTATGCAGTTTTAATAAGTATTTTATCGTTTTAAAACCCGTAAAGAAACTTAAAAAGGATTTTATAGGTATGTAGTATTCAAATGAAATTTGTTCAAACCTGCAATCGCGTCGAAGTCGAATCGATGGCGACAGGCAGCGGAATAAACCTAGTCGTTACCGATTATACCGCAAGGACGGTAGAGCACAATAATATTGTCGCTTTAGCTTTGGTATATCGAGCGAGTTCTTCTGCAAAGATGAAGCCGAAGACGACCATGGTGGGGTTTCGATAGGAGTCCAACATATCTAACCACCATCATAGGGGCTGCCGATATAAATAAACAAAGGGCGGTTGATATTTACTGTGTATTTTTAAAGATGAATGTATGTTTGTTCAAAGAAGAATAGGTACATGTCGTATTTTGAAAAGAAATCACTGTGACATACGGTCGGACGGACGGAAGGACAGACAGACTTGACGAATCTATAAGGCTTCTGTTTTTTGCCATTTGACTACAGAACGCTAAAAACACTAGCTTTAGGTACCCTGCACGCGTTGCTACGACGCCGACAGCTGAATCAACATGAACTGTCACGGCAATATATGAAATTGATTGCAATTCCAGTGGTGCTGTTTACAATACCGGTACATTCCCAACGCCGAAAATTTCGTGGGCTCATGCACAACAACATTGCTAATGATCCATCACGTGATCAAATACTAATTTTATGATATGACATATATTTATACATTTCTATTAGTGAAAGAATATTCAAAGTCGGTCCAGCAGTTTTGGAGTCTACATGATACAAAAAAACAAAACAATATTTCCCCTTTATAAATTACTTTAAATTAGGTTTCCTTGTAAATGTAAATGTAATGTAAATCGATACATTTATCATTCTTTATTACCAAAGACCTCAGACAAAGCTTATTGACAAGGATTTAGTGTGTGACGCATAACAATAACTTTATTTGTTTATCTAACGCCTTCACTAACACATCCTATTGATATGGGTTAATGCAAAACATTTTGTCGTTTGTTATTTTTCACTCAAAAATTACTTAATAATTTTGGTAAAAATGTAGCATACATATACATCACAACAGGGAGTAACATAAAATATAATACGTTCTTTAGGGTTAAATTTTAAATTTTAAAGGTGAAACAGCGAGGTACAGCTAGTATTTAAAATGATCTTTATTATTTTCCTAACATGATTCTAAGGAAGATGCCAACATACTGTCTGCAAATTTGTAAAATTCGTCCCTCTTCAATAAAATGTAATTTCCAATAAATCATCTAAATATTTAAAAACCTTCCTTAACCCTCGTCGTTTTTATTATTTCTACATCGAGGCAATGGAATTTTCTAATTTTGTTTTACATTTATCCCATAATTTTTATAAGGCTTTGGGCAGGTTTTTTTTCTTGGGGTCACAATATGCGTTATTCTGTCGCATTGTGTGTGGTTTGTAAGTTTCTTGTGGCCCTTTGAAGTAGGAAAACGTTTGCACCATACTTGTGCGAATGACGAAGGATCCGATTTCTCGTAAATCTTTTACTATAAAACCCTCCAATAAAATCGCCGAAGCAAATAAAGTAATATTGGCTACACTGTGTCTTATACGCTCCTAATACGTCACACTTCAACATGGTTAATTCATTACTGGAATGCCATTTGTTCCACGAGAAAGCGCGGCTGTCTATGGACACTGGAAATAGTCACAATCGATAGCTTGTAAAACTCAGGCTATTCGCTCCACCACGTTTGCTGCTTATAAACTATTCTAAATTAGATTCTCTATTTGAACTATTTCAATAAATCTGTCTTTGCCAAGTCGTATACAAATTCCGGGAAAGCAATGTTGTATAAAAATCAGGGTAAAAATATTATACCGTTATTTTTTATTCTTCTTTTGTTTATTAACTGCCTACTGTGGTTTCACTCGCTTAAGCTTAAAAATATCAGGACAAAAAAAATTAAATTCACTTTATGAGTTATTCTCTTATCTTCCAAATGCATTTAGAAAATCGCATGATAGTCAAAGAAGATCAACCAGTTTCCAAAGAGACTTTATATTTCAGATTATGTTGCATTCTGTATAATTTGTAGGTGATAAAATAAAGTAGGTGACTAAAGAGTTATTTTTAGTCAAAAAGGCAAAAATTGTAATACTTATAGTACCTTTAGTCAAAAGGTCATCCGGTAATATCTCAAAATATACTAGTATTTTTTTATTATAATATAAGGTGGCAAATGAGAAGTCGCAGCCATTTTGCGACTGCCGACGCCTTTTCGCTGCTTATGCAGATGTGCTGCCCTCATATTTCTCCCCACTAATGGGCCACCGGAAACTTACAAGCCACAAGACATGTCAAAGCATAGCATAAGGCATATTTTATTTTTAGAGATATCAATTAATGAGCTAGATGTAACTCCCCGGTAAGTGCTCTTACCATAATAAAGATTTATATCAATTGAAGGGTCCCTGTATAATTTGGTTATGCAACATAGTTTCCGTCAAGTTAAGATTAACCCAAGGCTACATTATGTGATGGCTGTGCAATGTTAATTTCATCCAATATTTATCATTAATTAAAATATAATAAATACTTGCTATGAAATATCAAATCCACTGTCCCAATCTTTGAAATTTTTATTCAATAAATCCTACTAATATTAATTATCAATGCAAAAGTTACATATTTATGTTTCTTATTCTTTTACGCTAAAACGACTGAACTCATATAAATAAAGTTTGTCACATTTAAAAATTGTAATCCTACTAATATTATAAATGCGAAAGTTTGTGAGTATGTTTGTTACTCTTTCACACAATAACGACTGAACGGATTTTCATAAAACTTTACAGTAATATAGCTTTCATATCAGAATAACATAATAAGTTAAAATTTATAGGGATTTTTTATAATTTGGTTATAATATAACGATAACTGTCAAGTCGGAAAAAAATCAGCCCTCTGAGTGCAATATTGGCGTGCGCTGTCCTAATCGTTGGAGTTACACAAAGATAATTACTGTTGTAACAGTTT
>LUGF01050150.1:293809-307795 GCA_001625245.1 Calycopis cecrops
TTTTTTATATAAATTATTAAATGATATTAATAACCCGAAACAAAATGGAAAAATAGTGTCAACGTAAGATTTCAAAATAGATACGTTGAAGTTATGATCTTTTCCTTTATGACATTTCTTATTTTTATGTTTGATGCCATTTTTTTGCATTGAAAATTTGACTCAAATTCCATAAATAGTGAGTGACGCCGAATGGTAGCAGTGATAACATCAAATATACACATATAGATTTAATATAGCAAATCTAGACATATTATTTAAAGTACTATGCTAAAGCCCAAACACAAAGGTCTTAATTTTTTCCGTAAAGCATATCACAAAACTATACCGGCAGTGAGATAAAGAGGGTTCGCTTCGATCGCCCAAAAAACTAAACCGGCATAGTAGGATGTAGAGGGCTTGCTTTACTCGCCCAATTACAAACTTTTCTTAGTTTCTTTTCTAAGCAAATTGTGCTCTCTGGCAAGTACAGTTGGACAATCACGTCATTCTATCAATCAAATGTAGAAAATGTAGAATCAAAATAGCAAATTCATAAAAACCATTCCATCATCTTGAGAAAACAAAACTATATTTCGGGTGTGGTGAAACATCAATCATCTCGGTTACTCGGCGAATCGCTCACAATATCGATTACGACCTCCAAAATATTATTTATTGTCTTTCAAAGTTAGCTCAATGTGCCCTTGTTATGTTTATTATTGTTAACTTCTAATGTTTCCCTTTGAAAAAATTGATTTGTGGTTCCATCAAGGAAAAGTAAAAAATTTTAGCTGTTTTCTTTTAACAACGAGTACAACAATAAATTTGTACAATGCTGAAATAAATACAGCTAACTCTAGTGATGTTTATGTACAGCATATTATAAGAGGCGGTGTTGCGTGTCTTTTTAATAGTTATATAAAGTAATGTCAAATATTATATTGTTAAAAAATATAAAATTTCCATTTGAAATACTATGTACTGACTAGTCATCTATCCCAACTAAACGTCTATACACTTCTACTGTTTCTTGTACCTGGAAGCTATGAGATTAGGACCTTTTATTTGTAACGCAACCGAATGCCATTAGGCACGCTGCCCAGGAGCCCGGGTGGTTCAACCGGGTGCTTATTATTTTATACGGAATGAAACTATTATAATGGGTGAAATTCAACATATCATATTTTAATTAAAATATATTTAGCAGTCCGATTAATAGTAATAAAAGTCCACAGATATTTATTTATTAAAAAGATTATGTCAAGAAACATGTTTTTGTGTTGCTATAGAACTATTAAAATTATACTCAATGATTTTATCTTTTCTTATTTAAAAATAATGAAAGGCTCTTGAGATGTTCGCTAGTCGACAGCAGGATCAGGATCAGGATGCAGGATCGCAATAAAAAATTATTTGTGCGACAATCGCGCCAAGTTCAGTTCATCTTTAAGGGACCCATACAAAGGTAATCCCCGTCTGAATTCTCGTTAAGCTTTCACTTTCAACATAAGTACTTAGCGCCGCAGAAAATTCGCCTTGCCTCTACGCCGTACTAATGACAAGTTATTTTAGATAGGTATAGATAAGTACTATTATTAACTACACAATTTAAATATAATTCTTTCTGTATAACGCAGAAATATTATTCCTCAATATTATAAATGCGAAAGTTTGGACAACGAAACAAGCAATTTAATATTATAAATGCGAAAGTTAGGAGAACGAAACAAGCAATTGTTTCGTTGTCCTTCTTTCCCATCAAATCGGATCAATGTATCGATGTGATATTTAGTATGGAGATAGTTTAAGGACTGAAGAGTGCCATCGGCTTCTTCTTATCGCGAAAAACCACGCGAGCGAATCGCGGGTAACAGCTAGTAGTCTGATAAATGTCTGATCTCTGACATAGTAGCTAAAAGCCTTGGAACCTTCAACTAATGTTCTATTTGGGTTTAAATAGAAGTAAGAGGTGGTGCCATGCTGCTGTTGGGCCGGCACGAGAGGAGGTACCTCTCGCCCAATTGATACCACTTAAAGTTATAGCTATACTGTCACGTTTCGTTTGGTTTGTGAATATTCGGACGCCTATTGGAAGGGAGGAAGAAAGCGGGGCAAGACATGTGCATAGCAATTATAGTCCATGGATGTTGGTAGCCATCAAAAGGTTCCGGCTGCTCGTTAACCCTTATGGTCGCAGCACGCTTATCAACTCGGAAACGGATCGTAACCGTATCGCCTCGAGCCGGTCAGTATTCTTTGTATGAAATTTCATAGTGCATCGCACACTAATGGGAAACGTAACGTAATCGTATCGTCTTCGCTTTTCTAGGCAAGGCGTTTACGATCCCTTTCCGAGTTAATTAGCATACTGCGACCATTATAAGATAAATAAAACATGCCATGCAAGTTAAACTACATATTAATCATCTTATAAGATTATTAAACACATTATAAACAAAATTATGTTGAAAGTAATATTATTTAGTAAAAAAACGAGGTAAAACGGTTTCGTTCTGAAATTTCACAATAGTAAATATTGAAAACGAATAGGGTAACAATGGCAAACTATCAACAAATAGGCGATAACGGATTCAATTTATATCATAGGCGATAAATTTTGTAGGGAATATAGAGGGGCAAAGTAGTCATGACAATGACACCGAATCTGAGCTCAATACGTAGCACTGGTTACGACACTGAGTGATTTACACTCGGCCTGGTGATTAATATGGATTTCGGTGAAGGCTTTGAAAAAACGCGTTAAAGCAAGAGTTGTTACCAAACGGGGGTGACATAGATCGTGCCTATGTATTTACAGTTTTCTGAACGTAATGTATCTTTAAATTTCGACCGTTTTTATTGAGTAAATAGTTAACAGCTTTGTTTAAGGTGTGTTTATAATTTCTTTTAATTTTGGCATGACGCACTTGTTCAATCGTGGTGGTGGTATCATGGTATCAATCATTGCCACTGCGAACAACATTTTATCTGCTGTATTTGTTTTAACTTCACAACGTAAAACAATAATATTGGTAATGGGTTATTCTTAACTAGTTGGTGCCTGTGACTTCGTTCGCGTAGCGTAGTAATATTATAATCAAAGTGATTTGTTATTGTTTGCGTGCAGTGTGTCAAAATTCTGATTTCCCGTAGGAATGAGAGATTTTACCGAAGTAAAAATTGTTTTTGATGTTGACCAGGCTTAGTACATAGACCATAAAAATTTCATTCGAATCCGTCTAGTAGTTTCGGAGATGAACCTGGAAAAACAGACAAACAGACAGACAAAAAATTAAAAAACCATTAAAAAGTGTTCTAATATTATTTTAACATCGCCCCTTTTATTTTTTCGTAAATATATTCAATGACAAGACACATACATTTTACTTTTTTATTATAATTATTTATACATAGATTGCTGTCGAGTTTGTCCCAAAAATATTAGACAGGTTTGTGTCAAATAAAAAAGATAGACGACAAATAACTAAGCCGCCACGGGTTTCTAGAGGCACATTTTTCAATCTTCCTTAATTCCAAATAAATTATTCTAAATTTAAATTAAAATTTGACAAACTAAAATTTATCTGCAGATATTAGTCCGGACAATTGCCAATGCTCCAGTTATAGTTACTGTATTCACCCGCAGGGGCTTAGTCGGTATTGCACTAAGTGTTGAGTCCGACATAGGTCTAGGCGCCACACAGGCTCCTAGGCAAAAATACATAAATATATTCTCAAGCGTCAAAAAAAAAAGGAAAGGGTCGCTCGGTGACCCTTTAACTTACCTTGTTCACAGGTTGGAGGCTGTTGTATCAAAGGGCGGGAAGCATTGGCGGTTAATCTGAACATAGCGAAGGCTTTGATCATGTTTGGCACAAAGCTCTCATCTCAAAACTTCCAGCTATTGAGCTTTCTGTGAATTCATTCCCCTGAGTTACCAAAAAAAAGTATACATTTATGATTGTACCTATACATAAGCCAAAGTCACAAATTCTGATAAATATATCAGTCATTAGGGATCGTGATTTGTGCCAGTCTGTCCTCTTCATCAGTATTTTACTTTTTCTAAATAAGAAACACTATTAACATAATACGCTGTATTTTAAAATACGACATTAACCTGGTAAGTATCACAGAACTACGACGCTCTAACTAACCGCCTTCATAAATTGTTCAAAGTGGGAAGTTTTTCCCCAAGTCTTTAGAGAACTCGACGGAACCGCTTTGGCAAAAATTTCTCGTGTGAATTGAGCTACTCCACGCCTTGGTGTAAACTTTAATTAATTGACCAAATCTAGTTCATCGAATGTATGGCGCATTGTAAGCATATAACCTTGGACTGGTGACATGATTTTTGTATAACGTAACTTGCGACGGTCTGAGAGGCCGTTGAAGTATCTGGTCGTAAGCATAGAACTTGGGTAAGGTAGCTAACTACAGTCTTAAAAGTCAGTTTAATAATAATATACAAAATAATAAAATAAAACGAAGTAATATACCTAATCCAAATGTTTTTTATGAAGCATTTGCTATAAAAATGTTGCAAGTAAATCAAATTTAAGGGAGGGAAGTACGTGGAATAATTTTTCATTAATTATTGTTATATTAAATTCTCAAAGTTACAGAGCAGCGTGCATTTTGCCGTTTCGGTTGTAAATTGGCGTTGTGGTCGGTGCAGCTCCGGAGCCGTGGATTCTCAAGACTACCGGTATAATGAGACGCGGCCCAGCGAAGTGCCGACTCAGTTGGTCCCGTACACTCGGGGGAAATTAAAACTGTTTATTTAGGTAGTTTTATTAGATTTAATGTTCTCCCTCTTGATTATATCATTTATTGGAAAGTTGCAATAACATTCGTTAATCGATTTGTGCTACAATAGTAGTTTCATTTCTAGTATAATCATATTTCAACTAGCTGCATCACGCGGTTTAACAGTGAATTTCGATCTTGTGGAAAATACTAAATCATCGTGTGGCATCTTATAGAAATATTTTTTCGGAATAAAGACTATCCTGTGTTAATTCGAGTTACCGGTTATATGTGTGCCAAATTTCAGCAGCAGAATCGGTTCAGCAGTTTTTGTGTAAAGGAGTAACAAACAAACAAACAAACATACAAACTTTCGCATTTATAATATTAGTAGGATTCGTTTCATTACGCAACATTTTATCAAGAGATGTTTTAGCTACATCAGGCTGATATGAGTGAAGAAATACCTTTATATAAGGGTTTCTCTTAGTATAATGAGACAGACAAGTAGTCGGAGTATTTAAATATGAAGAGTCTTCATCACCATCATCATCAGCCTATTGCAGTCCACTGTTGGACATAGGCCTTTCCCATTAAATAATATTAATAAGAAGAGTCTTAAATATTAATAACTAATATAAATATCTGGGATTTTTACAGATTGCTTAGAAGATAATTATGGAACAGTCGTGAGGAGGACGTCCAACTCATGCTGCCTTGACTTTCAGTGAGGCGTTTTTACGAGGTCAGGAAGAAAGCTGTTCACTAGAATTGTCCTTGAAACCTTGTCAATATACGTTAATTATGATAATATAACATGAACTTAAATAATTCTGCATTTTGTTACTCGATATATTTAGATCTATAAGGTCAACCAGCAGCGAATTTATTAAAATCAAAATAGAGGTATTTCGTTTATGTGTTTTATTACTTGTACATATACAAATTCTCAGTGATTATTACAAAAGTTTTATTACAATTAATAATGAACATCAGATAAAATCGTAATATTTAGTTTATTTGTATTAAAAATCAATTGGTAATAAACGATCAACGACATGTTTAAAAATACTAAGAAAATGTTGCAAAAACCCCAAGGTTTTCAGCTAAGGTAATGAGCGATTTTATTCCCCACGTACAGTCATTATCGTGTATCGTTTGTTCCACAAACAAAATACAAATCCATAATTCATAATTCATAAGATATAAAATACACTGCTCTCGTTTCTAACAAAATGAGATGATTCAATTTGAATGTTTCCGTCTGCGTGGTGATTAGCAGTGAAAAGTTTCTAATGAAATCGATTCTTTAAGATTTTCTGTATATTCTTATTTCTGTATCATTATTCTCTCTTTATAGCCGTTGTTCATGATGTCTAGAATTTTTAAATTTATTTATTTAGTAGAATTTAAATGAGAATATTCTGTTTTATAATCATTATATTTAAAGAGATATAATATGATCTTCAACATTAAATTATTTAGCTATTACACAACTATTATAATTGGATTTGAACTGGTGATCGCTGAGGTTGTTAATTTTTTTATGGGCATAGTTAAATTAAAGATAATATATCTATATTGATTACGAAAATAACCGTTTTTTTAGTATTTTTTGTGCTTTCATTTATCATTTAAATCACCATCTATTATAAAATAAAATTCATTTTATTAAATATTTAAAACTCAAACCGTTCCATAACCATTCTAGAACGAAACTATTCAACGAAAATGCATTACCCTGTAGCGTTTTTATCGCTGGTTTCGTTAAAAAGTGTTACGTATTCCCAACGGCGCTACAGATAAATTCTTGGGCGATTGTATCATGGAAAGCAATTAAGATAAGCGACATTGTGCCGTCGCAGCTAAGTGTGCGCTTAGCGGACACACGCTGAATTTATGTGTCCCAACACCGAGCACCATACATCCACGCCTGCCCGTAGCCGCAATAATGCCTACAAGGCATAGGCCTTTTGACATCAGCCGAATAGAACTCTGAATAATAGCATTAAACCCCACACGAATACAAAATGGTTTGTAAAATATCAAACAAAGCTAATGCATAATAGAATTTAAGCAGTAAGTATTATTTCTTGTAGAAATGTTAGTTTTTTAGAAATGTTACTTTAGTGTTTATTATATTTTTTGTTTGTGTATTATAATATTATATGAGTGTGGTAATAAAGTTTGCTTAAATATTTTGATGAACTATGAGTTTGTACGTCGTTTGTCAATATATTTTATTTATCTGAGATTCTGATAACTACATATATCTTATTTAACTTTATAATCTATACTTGCAAACTTTATTACATCTATTGGTAAGCACATTCAGTTAAATGTAATAATATTGTAGCCCAGCGACTTTTTTAAAAATACTTGGAACGAACATATTCGGATTCAATTAAGCGTGAAAGTTAAATACAATTCCAAATAGCGTACCGTTAAAACACGGCATGTGCCTGCTTTAAACGTAATATATTAGGACAAACTATAAAAGAACATCTTGTTTTGAATAGCATACGATAGAAAGTAGGCATTTCAAAGTCTTGTTAAAGCTCTAACATTACTAAAATACTATTTAAGTTCTGTGGTTTTGTCGTTGAGAATCTGTCAAAATAGTTTCAATGTTTGCAAGAATAGGTAGTTAAAATAAATGTTACAATAATTTTAAATAGATACACAATATATTCAGTGATAACAATGCCAATTTTATTGCGACATTATAACGTAATCTAAATAGATAAAATGCAGACCCACTGAAGAGGGTTCTACTAAATTATCGGTCGTATTTAAATTCGCATAATACCTGTGCGAGAATTGCGCAAATAAGAAATCGTTAACCGTAGTGGTTTACGTTCTTAATTTTCCCAAAAGTAGTTAGAGAAGGGGTTAGTTAGTTTTACGATCAGACGCGTGCTGAAACTTATGCTTAGCTGAGCGCCAACTTACGTATCTTAAATAACATTCTTTTCTCTGGTATATTATTTCAGGTAAAGTTTTTTTAACATTTGGTAAAGGATTTTTTTTATCTGATACGACACAGTTGCTCGCGCTGATTGTTTGGACTTTAAGAAACGCAATGGTTTACGTTAACAATGTGTCATCATTCTTGAAGTCGTTGTTATGTAAGCGAGAAGCACCTTTTTTTGTTTTGTTGACGCAAAGGAATATATTTACGTATGATACCAAGAGCTCGAGTGGCCCATAGACCTATATTGCATACGACATTTGAGGATGCAAGACTGGCCCCTTCAGCGGTTATAATTCCAAGCGTCTCAGATCTGCAGGGAACAGGATTTCTCCAGCGACAGGATGGCCTAGGAGAAAAGGGCAGACTTCCACCCCTTGAGGACTATGTCTGCTTCTGAATAGTCTCTACTACAACGTCGGAACCATGCAGTGAGGTCAGGTTCCTGTCCTGACCGTTTCCCCAGTACTTCAAAGAAGCATGCTACCAATTTATCCGAAATCGGACTCTCCACTTGCTCCAATCCATGCCGCCGTCTGCTGATTCAGAAGGACGGGTGAAGTACCCTTCGGTTGAGCTGCTTTAGTCTGGCCTCTCCCCCAAGCATGTAGATGACCTTTGAGATGTATAACTAGTTGGATAACTAATATCAAAGTCATACGTTTCAGACTTTCTGTTTTCAGAGTCCTAATAGGATTTTTGGCAGAAAACTTATGGTAGAAACATTTATAGATTCAATAATATAGCATAATTTGGCTTAATGTGCGTTATTCGAAGAAGTTCCCTATACTAATCCTACAAATTACTAAAAGTATTTTACTAAACAACTGTGTATCAGTTTTGGCGTTCGTAATAATACATTTATTATTAATACACCTCATCTTCATTAGTTAGAAACACAGTTTTCCGATAAACTATGACGGCCATGATCGAATGTAATCAATCATAATATATAATATTTACAAAGTTATACGATCACGAGGACTAAATATCATTAATTCCCACATGACTATCGACTTTCCTGCGTAAAAAGGAGTTTTGTGTGATAATGACGTATGACCAGTCATCTCGATGTTATTTATAGTGTAATAAATAACGTGTTATTGTTGAAGGAGAGAATATATTTATTGGTATTTTTGCATGATCGTCTTATTTTTATCTAATTTTAATATGGGGTATTCGTAAGTAATGAAAAAACGAATTTGAAAGAATGAATAAAATTTATCACAGTTGTGCTGCCACGTTTCGTGCGGTGTGTAAGTAGCCGGTGGCCCATGGAGGTGGGAGGAGAAAGGAGGGCAGCGCATCTGTATAGCCTCCATGCGGATGTTTGTGGGCGTCGGTTGTCATGAAAATGGCTCCGACTGCTCGTTTGCATTACATTTTGCAAATGTAGTTTGATATTAATAACTAATCTGATGTGAGACCCCGGATTCTGTCTGCCCCATTGTACCGTCAACGATTGAAAATGCCATGAACTAGCATGATGATTGTACCTGTTGTTAAATAATTGATGATTTTAATTCATATTTGTTTACGTTAATAGGCGTCGCTAGTAATCAAAAAGCTCCGACTAAGGCTAAGGCTCCCCCCTATACTATAATAGAATTCAACTGATTACTTTGAGAATACAAACATGTTACATCGATTGTAGATCTGTTTAAATATACTGGAAACGTAAAGTAAGTCTTAACATGTCAACCAACGAAGCAAGTAAGCAATGAATAAGCAATTACGTTACTAACATTATGAAACAGCACAATTATTGTATCACTCTCTTGTTCTCAATCGTTCAATCAAAAACAAACAAAGCCTGTTATTACACTGATTAAATATTCAAAGTATATCGAGAATAGTGTATGTTATGACGCACGGTTTATATAATGTAGTTCTAGCCGATTTCGGCTACGGCGACCTCTATAGAGACAAACCATCTGCATGATAATATTTTAGTGCACAAGTGTGAGGGTAGACACGAGCACTCCATACTTCTATCATTCTCTTATTCCGATGGGACGGCAGTCCGACACGACCGGAGATAAATTAGGCGCAGGACCAACAGTCTAACGTGCTCTCCGAGGCAAAGGGGTGTAACACCGCCAACTTCCTGACTCCGGACTGTTATTAGAAAACGAAAAAGCCCAATAACAATTTCTGGTCTAACCCGGGATTCGAACCCAGGGCCTCACATCTGTACTTGAACATGCTTACCATTAGACCACGAGGCAGTATATGCACGATTTGTACGCATGTTGTAAAGATTGACTATTATTTTCCGAATTAACTAAGTTAAACAGTGTTTGAGAAGAGAAAATGGGCATTTAATTCCGGTTAACATACTATCGACATGCTGATTATGGTATTGGTTAGGTTGATATTTGAGTCTTCTTTTTTTAATAATGGACGCTTTGGGTGGCAGATAGTCTCCGATGGACTAAAAAACCGGGTGAGACAATTTGTTATTTATTGGTGAAAGTATGAGAAGCCTGGTGGCATTACTTCATCTTCCGTCAGTAGGGAGGAGTGTTTTACTCTAACAATGTAAAATGTTACACAAACTACATGAAATGTGTCCAAAATTGGGATGCGTAGAGAGCGTAGAGCATAAAACATGTTTAAAACTTCAAAGATTTACTGCAAAGAAGTAATTTCTTTTGCTTAATTAGACGTTAGAGCTAATCTAATTATCATCTAATGCTAGAGCTATGTTAGAGCCGTTTAATAGACATTTGTAGACAACAGTCTTTGGGGAAATCTTTAAGTAGGTACCTCATAAATAGTCGTCAAACTTTACAATATTTTTACGTACAGTTGGTTACCATTGCAAGAATATATTATTCCTTCCTAAAACATTTGCCCCCTTATTAATAAACGTAGCATAACTTTATTTAAGCATTAACCTAGTCAAATTCCATGTTAAAAACGCATAAAAAAACGAATTTGACAGATGTCAGTTTATTACTATACTCGGAATTTTAATTCGATTCCACATTTGACATTAGCTACTGTCATTTTATAAAATAATGATACCACATATAACATAATAGTGATGAACACAACAATCGATAAACAATCGCGATTTTTCGTTTATATAATTATAATGTCGGTGTGCCAAATAAAGAATAAATTATTGATTTCTATTGAAATAAAAACATAATAATTTATAATAATCATTATTAATTAATAACAAGTGCTTTATTTTATTAAAAGTTAATATTTCTGTTTTTTATATTATTTTGTCATTTATATTAAAAAACAAAACGTATAATAAAAGAGCCGTGATAGATAGTTTTCTGTCTTGGCAATACACGCGAGATCGGACAGCTACCGCCTTGCCACTTGTTTATCTTGCCATTCGGCTTCATTCTTCCAGTCTGGCTGCACGAATTATTATAAATAAATAATAATATCTGTGGACTTTACACACCACGTTAGCCTAGCCCCGTGCTAAGTACCGTAAGGACTTGTGTTACAGGTACTAGACAACGGAATATATTTAATATGTTTTATGAATTTTAAGAAATGTTACATATTTAAGATTTTTATTATAGAAATACATACAATAGAGAGATAAACATCCATGACCCAGGCAGGATTCGAACCCGCGACCCCTGGCGCAACATGCTCCACTTATCCGAGCCCTGTACCACTGCGCCAGGCTGGTCATCAAAAATATCTTGTTTAATTGCGATATTTTGTTATTTTGTTGAGTTTTTGTTAAAGTTTATTTACGTCGTGTTTGTTGTTACGTTTTGTGAACTTTGAATGTTTCTTTTTTCGAAATGGATCCTCAGCCAAATACATCACAAAAAGACGCGGACATAACGCACCACTCCTGGAAGAAAGCCGCAAGTGAAAAATGACAACTTTTCAGGAGAGCATAAAAACTGTCCTAAAAATTCAATAATAGTTTTAAAAATATAAAGTTTGCAGCAAATTATGTCTTTATGCAGCACGGAGGTGACTACATATTTGTATTCCTGACATACTCAATTTGGAATAAAAAAACCACCGAAAAACAGTGTTGCGTACTTATTTTTGGAAACTATAAAAATACTTGATCGAGTAACTCTAAATATTGCATTATTGATGTGTTATATAATTCTCGCAATTTAATGCAATTGCAGATATCCCTTTATATGGCATAGGAATTGACGAGATTCCAATTTGTATCTATGACTTACATGTTTTTTCCACGAGAAACTCATTTGTATAAGAAGCGTTACTTACTTTTTCCTTGTGTAACATCATCTTACTTTTGTTGTATCTGACAATTACAGCGTTACTTAAGTAAAAAAGTATAAAAAAAAATTGCGTATTATCAAATATCCGGTTTTTTAAAAGATAAGTTTGAATATAAATTGGTTGCATTTAAGAGTAATGGTAAGAGAAAATGTATAAATAATTAAATTTAAAGTGAAAAATTTGTAAACGATGAGTAAATTCTATTAACAGTTCAAATTTCATAAAAAAACACCTTTCATAAATCAAAACATATCAACCTTTTTTGCTTAAACTTCAAAATCAAACATATTTTGATCAATGTACAATATAATTGGTTTTCTGATTGTGTATTAACATAATTACTGTAAATTTGCGTTTAATACATATTCTTTTAAATAAAAAATATTTATACAAGTATGAAATAAATAATTCGACAGTTAACCTTTTTAGTGGGTACAGTAAAGACCAGAGGTTCCAAATCTTATCTTGTCTAACGGCCAGTTTGTAAATTAGATACTTTGTAGCGCTTTCAATTTTTTTTTCACCTTAAAAGCCTATGTTATAACATTGTTGATTTTTAGACCAAATACCGCCCCTCTCTAGGCTACCAGCGGCCACAACGGGGCGTTATCGCCCACTTTGGAAAAAATGGTATAGACAATCCAGATTGAGCAAATACTGTACATACATGTCTTATCATAATATTTTATCAGGAGCCGCCCAGGTATCGATGGATTTACAGCAATCTATTTAATTTTAGTCAAACATATTTTTGCTCCTCAAATGTTCTATACCCAATTGGCATTATTTGTAATTCGCTTTTAAAGACAAAAATCTACCTCTGCCATTTCTTGAAGATAATATTTCTGTCCTTGAATGTTACAATTTCTAATAATCGCATTCTTCTGGAATACACAAAACATGTTTTTTTTGCTTCTCGCAATACACGAATGCACTGAGACATGTTTTTTTGCTTCTCGCAATACACAAATGACTTCATTATGAGTAGTAATAAAAACATGTGAGTTATTTTAGACCAAATTTGTTCGATGTGTGAATATATAATGTAAAAACAAAGCGGTAGGTATCTCTTTTGACCTGTGTGTTAGTTATCCGAATAAAATGATACATTTTTTTAATCTTTTGTCTGCCTGAAATTTTAAATGACTCCACAAACAGCTAGCTATCTCATTTTAGCATTTTCAGCATGGCAAACGGACCATCGCGTCCACTTTTTGTCAAAATATTATAGATCGTTAAGTTGTAAACAGAGTATTTTCTTTTATAATGGTACAAAAATCTGACTGAGGCAAGCTCAAGACCTCTAAATCAAAATAGGGCACAGATTTTGTTGTTGCGTCAAGTGTTTTTTTTTCTCGTCTTTAATTTGTCTTATTTGCTCTTTATTGTTTGTGTGTAGTTCGTGGTCTATTTTTGATTCATCTTTTTTTCTGAGTGTGTGTTAAGTGAGAGTGAAAACTGTGCATGCTCAGTTTACCTAATAAGTGATTGTTCCACATTAAATATTTGTTATGTAGATGCTATGTTACTTTATTAAAGTGTATGCAATTGTTGGTGAACCAATTAAATATATGGATAAATTACCTCGTAGATCTATCACAATTTGAAGTTTTTGCTTCATCAAGACTGTGAATAGGATCCTGTCGTTGATATTCAAAGTTTAAAAAAACCTTTTTTTGCAAACTGTTATTAAAACATGCCTATTTGTAGCTCGTAATAAATAAATCAACGTTTGCAATCTAGGCACACGTCACATGATTTTCAATGGCAATACGTATTGAATTTGGTATAGCATGCTTTAGAGTAAAATCCCACTTACGGTTCCCAATTTCTAAAATGCATTTAACGTGGATATTCTAGCATTGTTATTGTAACGCCTAGCACTACACTAGCATAGGAATATAAATTAATTTTTATATTACAGAAACTATTTGAGTGCACGAAGAGTAAAACCTTCGCAACGGATAGGTTTTTAATATTAAAATATATATATATATTCAAAATGAATAAAATAGAATGAATTCGAAGACGTCTGTTTG
>LUGF01050150.1:318697-330801 GCA_001625245.1 Calycopis cecrops
GACACACAACACGACTACAGCTCTTCAGAGATACACCTATAGTTTGAAGGAGTAAATGTATGCCTACTACAATGGTATTACTGTCTGTACATCATTTTTTATGAAGTCACTTACCATGATCTCGCAGTGCAAAGTATTCAATTATTATATCAATGAAACGTAGATATTAGCTGAAAGGCTGAGGCTGGCGATTATTGATAAATTATTCACGAGTAAAGTAATCTATTATAATGAAATGAGGTGCCTAAGCCGGCATTATTTTATAAAATAATATAATTTCTACAAACAATCATTAGCACATGCACATTAGGTTTCACATAATTTGTTTTAAATTATGGAAGTCGACAAATCAGTTGCGAATGAAAAATGTGCCTTGGCTATATCTCGTCTATATTCTTTCTTTGACGCAGATCTGTCTCCTCTTATAGTGACAAATCCGAAGGCTATTAACATTGATAGAAAAAAATATTTCGCTGCCATTACAGAAAACATTTATTTACTGATTTGAAAATGATTTTTTTGATAAATTTCTCAAAAATAATAATTATAATCTTTAACATTGACAAAACCTATGTTAGTGCTAAAATATTTCTAACTAGCTTCCTCTGAGTTTATAGTGGATGGACTTTCACGGATTTGACGTACAATGTAGCTCATAAATAATGTCTATTCATTTCAGTTATTTTTGTATGGATGATAGGAAATCTCCTTTGAGTCTTACTTTACAATACCATGACTTCTGTAAAGAAACCAAAAGAGAGTTTAAAAAATGGACAACAATATATTCACCTGTTCGTAGAATTCAGTATAATATCATACGCATTTCCAAATCCTAATTCGTGAACTATTTTGGATTCGTAATGAGGCGGTTGTCTCTATGGAGCGGTTATCGTGGCATCATGCACGTAGATTATTAATAATATTAGAATTTATTACTATTATTATTAGATTGTTCACTTTCCACTGCGGATACCCTCATAATTAACATTTAATATCATACCATTTAAATCTGTTGCGGCTAAACCGAAAATTATCGCAACCAAAATAAAGTTTTGTCCAGATATATGCACATCATATATCGACTATTCAATATGCTCTATGAATTGGCGAGATGATGTTATTACAAGCGAAATTTTTGTAGATACAATAATTGTTGCGCCTTTCATTTTACATTATACGAACGTAAAGGATAGCTTTTGTTTGTCGTTAATTTCGAAATGTCACTAGAATCATCACATATGGGAGCTATTAATCACTGTAAATCTTCTCTATGCTTGTTAGATGTGTAAGTAGCCGGTGGCCCATGGAGGTGGGAGGAGAAAGGGGGGCAGCGCATCTGTATAGTCTCTATGCAGATGTCTATGGGTGTCGGTAGTCATGAAAATGGCTACAACTGCTCCTTTGCCCCCCTATACCATAAAAAAAAAAAAAAAATAGATGAATTATTATAGGACACAGCGTATCTTAACTGTGAGTGGGCGGTTGTTTACCTAAACTGCACACATGTGCAGTCATTTTCAAACTCTTGTGTCAAAGTTAAATTATTGCTGTTGGCATAAATGAAATAAGTAATAAATATATCTTTAACAAAGCTGGCAACTAGTTTTAAAATGTAAGCATTATTAATACAGGCAATCTTTAACAAAGCTGGCAACTAACTTTAGCTTTTTAAGCTTTTTTAAGCTTTAAAATAAAAATATTTGCAAAATGCAGGCGATATAAGTGCCGAAAACTATAAAAAGCAGGCACGACCTATGTCAACCCCGTTTGGTAACAACTCTTGCTTTAACGCGTTTTTTCCTTACAGCCTTCACCTTCTTTACCAGCCTTCACCGGAATCCATATTAATCACCAGGCCGAGTGTAAATCACTCAGTGTCGTAACCAGTGCTACGTATTGAGCACAGATTCGGTGTCATTGTCATGACTACTTTGCCCCTCTATTTTCCCTACACAATTTATCGCCTATGATATAAATTGAATCCGTTATCGCCTATTCGTTGATAGTTTGCTATTGTTACACTATTCGTATTCAATATTTGGTGGTGTGAAATTATGAGAACGAAACCATTTCATATACCTAGGTTGATTTTTTCGAAATAACATTATGCTATTCAGAATTGTATTTAGTGTATTTAATGACCGTATGAAACAATAGATATGTGGTTCAACTTCATGCAATGAAAAAGAGATAATGCCACACTGCATGTTTGCGTGCATCCGAATTGGGCCGGCACGACCGGGGAGGGACCTCTCGCTCACACGAGACCGGCACAAAGCGTCGCGTTTCCTGCGGTGTGCAAGTAGCCGGTGGCCCATTAAGGTGGGAGAAGAGAGGAGGGCAGCGCATCTGTATGGCCTCTATATCTATGAAAATGGCTCCGGCTGCTCGTTTGCATAAAAAAAGTTGTATGTTCTTTTTTATCGTTTAAGGGCACCAAATATGCATGAGTCTTTTGCTGTTTACCGGCATGATTGTTATCCCCTTTCGTCCTGCCTTCCAATAGGCCACCGACTATTCACAAAACCCACAAAACGCGACAGCATAGCTATACTTTAAATCACCGTCGGTATCCATTGAGCCAATGGTGGCGCTACTTCTCACAACTATTTAAACCATAATAGAACACTAGTTAGACGTTCCAATAATATAAGTAATATTAATATTTCTGCGTTACTAAAGTTTAGCAATTACATTAAAATTTCTTGTACTGAATAATATAGTACATCTATAATTACTTGTAGTAACTTTGGCGTCTAGGCAAAGCAAATTTTCTGCGGCACTAAGTATTTAAGCTGAAAGTGAAAGCTTAACGAGAATTCAGACGGGGATTACCTTTGTATGGGTCCCTTAAAGATGAACTGAACTTGGCGCGATTGTCGCACAAATAACTTTTAATTGCGATCCTGCATTCTTGTCGCTACTTCTATTTTAATTGTCGACTAACGAACATCTCAAAAGCCTTTCATTATTTTTAAATAAGACTTTGAAATTATTGAGTACAATTTTAATAGTTCTATAGCAACTCATATTCTTAATAGCAACGTTCAATTGTATTAAGCAGCATTCTAAATATATTCTCAATAAATCTAAGAAGTTCGATTTTATCCTTTATACTAATAATGAATAAAATGGTTCCACTCATAGCTCTAAAGTAGAGGAAACTGTAGATGCGTAGTAGATGTATAATTTGGGCAATTCCTTCTGATGACTGGTTTGTTTTTTACAATATAACTCCAGTCAGAGCAGCAGCAGCAGTCATAGTTCATGATTTTTTATTTTTTATTATTATTATTTATTTATCCTTTTATTTAATTTTTTATTTTATTCAAGGATTACATTTATTATTTGATAATAATTACAAATTATAATAAATACGTATTGCAGTAACGTACCTTCTTTTGATAACCACCACAGTAGGGGCAATTCATCCAGACGCAGACATCGTCTAGATTTGTATAATCTGTAACAGTTCGCTTTTGCTCGATATCATAATATTATCTTGTGACTGTTTGTGGACTAGTGATCCGAACCGTGCCACTGTCGGTTGTTGAGTGACCGGTCCGCGGGCGTCACATTGCGCTCTCAAGGCTCTGTCACAAGTTCACAACACTATTTCCCGAAGATAAAACTGCGCTGCAACTACATTTGTCGGGATTCGTGCAGCGTCGTTCACCGTCCGTACTATTGACCGTCTCCGATAGATCCATCACCGTCTATACAATTGACCCTCTCTAACAGTTTCGTTCATCATCCGTACTATTGATCGTCTCCGACATTTAATATATATTTCCCACTTTTTAATATATATTTATATAATAATTTGCTTATCTCCCTTATATGATATATTTTATTTAATTTTTATATAAATTATTATTTTATTACACACTAGATATAATTTATTTTATGTAAGTACTTAAAATCGTCACTGTCTTCCGTCTCCATCTCCGGATGCCACTGAAAATCGGTGTCGGAGAACTCAAATTCTCCGATGTATGCCGAGTAGTATCCCTTTCAGTGCTCCACTGCTCCTCCACGTTGCGCTGCTGTGCAGATAAACACTAAGTTTTTGTTTATCTTTACTTAAGTTGGTATATTTTAGTTTTATTCTTGTTTTTTTTTATCTTCTTTTTTTTTCTCATAATATGATTTTGTTTATTGTCTATTTTTTTTTGTATACCTACTCATATGGAGTACTGAATAAGCGCTTTTCTATTCTATTCTATTCTATTCTATTCTATTCTATTCTATTCTATTCTATTCTATTCTATTAACCCCGCCTATTGAAATCCATATAGAGCCTACATAGATGCTCTTCATAATCTCATTCCATTGGTCATGTACAAAATATTTCAAAAGTATTTTTATTTACTTCTTTAAAAGTAATATTTAATATTACATTATATAATTATTAAGACGCCTTACCGCCTCTAACAAAATGCTGGACGAAAATATCGCTACTGACAAAAAATCGTATAAATTTGTTATTTTCGTACTCTATGGTAAAATCAAATATCTTGTTTTACTTGGCCTTGATGGATAAAACAAATCTCATGAAAGAGAAACATTAAAATAAAAGGAATTAGTAAACAAGGGTACAATGGGCTAACTTTGAAAGACAGTAAATAATATTTTGGAGGTCGTAATCGATATTGTGAGCGATTTGCCGAGTAACCGAAATGATTGATGTTTCACCACACCCGAAATATAGTTTTGTTTTCTCAAGATGATAGAATGATTTTTTTACGAATTCACTGTTTTGATTCTACATTATGTATATCCGATTGAAACGATACGTAATTGCACAACTATATTATATAGCAACTAGTTTCCGCCGCGGCTTCGCCCGCGTGGATTTCGGACTTCAAAAATGATTCATAATTTTGACTTATTATGTTATTCTGATATGAAAGCTATATTACTGTAAAGATTCATTAAAATCCGTTCAGTAGTTTTGGTGTGAAAGAGTAACAAACATTATTACAAACTTTCGCATTTATATTTTTATTACTTTAACTTTCGCATTTTACGAGTATTAGTAGGACAATAGAATTATTTTTGGCTTTATCTATCACTTTGAAAAGGACAGACAAAAAGCATTGATGGACGAACTTATATTTATGATTTTATAATACAAACGATGATTTATAATTGTAATAAATATTTTAATAATAAATAACTAGGTAAATATATATTTTTAATTTCCTCCAAGCTTTCATGACCAACTGAGTCGCCAATTCGCTGAGCTGGTTCTCATTATACCCGTTGTCTTGAGAATCCACGACTCCGGAGCTGCACCGACCACAACACTAATTCACAACCGAAACGGCCAAATGCAAGTTGCGCTGTTGCTTTGGGAATATAAGATTAAAATAATTGCATTGTTACAGTACGTTTGTGTACGTAATAAGATGGGGGAGATAAATGCTTGTGTATAAACGGCTGTGCATTATTAGTCTTTACAAATTTACAGAAGATATTTTATAATGAAGATTTATTTAATAAAAATATAATTACCAGCCAGTTTCACAGCTTATATATGAATAATAAATGTGTATCAACTAGGCTCATTTTACACAGGTAATATGTAGGATGTAGTGCCACATTACATGCTTGCATATAGCAGAATTGGGCCGGCACGAAGGGGAAGGAACCTCTCGCTTACACGAGACCGGCGTAAAGTGACAGCTGAGCTGTCGCGTCGATCTGTGCAAGCACACCGGCTACTTGCCTATGGAGATGTTAGGAGAAAAGAGGGTAGCGCATCTATATAGCCTCTATGCGGATGTCTTTGGGCGTTGGTAGTAATAAAAATGGCATCGACTGCTCGTATGCCCTCTTTAACCATAAAAAAGAGTGTGAAGTTACTCATTCACATTTCATATTTCTTTCTGCCAGTTCTACCATTAAAATTTCTGCCTAAACCGTAACGAATCTAGCGTTTTGGCGTGTTGGTGTTATATTAATACAGCCCAAAAGTATAATCACCATCATACCACAGTCGATCTAGTGTTTGCGTGCCCGCTATGCTAGTGTTAATTAGTTACTCAGTACCAGTGCAGTGAAGAGAATTTAGCTTGTGGCAAACGAAGCACTAGCGGCGAGATTAAGATCCCGTCAGGATTGAGCGAATCACATGCGTAGCTTACGCGCGTAAGCTTTCGCCGCGTTATCGAGGGACTAGAGCTGCATACGACGCGTCCAGATGCGGCGTAGCGTTCGCCATTACGCGCGTGATATACATGACATATGGCGCCCTTGGAGCGTCCAGAACTACGCGCGTGTTCGCGGCGAATGCACGAATTTTAATAGGAATGCAGCGCGAAATATTCGTTTTATTTATATTAATAAATAATTCGGATTTTTTAAAGTTGTTCTTGATTTAATACATATGATGTCTATTATTTTTTTTTTCCTATCCTACTGATATATCGATATTTTTAAATAAAAATATCAATATCGATATTAATATTATCCAAAATATCGTTACAATATACATAATATATCGATAGTTTATTGCAATTTTATAAAATTTTATTGCAATTCCGACATTTCTAATCACTCCCTCCAAGCGTGGTTACGCGCGTGATTCGCTGTATCTGGACGCAGCACAAAAATGTTACGCGCGTAACCTTACGCGCGTAACCTTACGCGCGTGATTCGCTCAATCTGGACGGGGTCTAAGGTCTTTGTATTTCAGTCTTCCATATACCTCAATCAGTATCTTAGATAACTCATAGCAAAGTGAATTAGAAGATCAATGTACATTCCGGGCGATATTCAATCGTTTTGTACGGTTCGGCTCCATGGATTTAAGAGGATCAAGGATGGCATATTCCCCCTGTAAATTCACGGGTACTTCAGTTGCATATATAACTGAATAGTCAGCGGTTGCAAATATACATGACACAAATGAATATACGGCGACACAGTAAATAACGCATGAAATTATGACCAAGCACAGGAGCAAACAACACAAAAAAAAAGATCAAGCTTAGGAGCAAAGCATAGAAGCGTATGCCAAGGATGCATAAAAGGAAAACATGGAAATAATTTTCATACGAGAGAGTATAATAAAATGACCGTGTCTGTGTATAGAGACGAACAGATGAAAATACTTCTGGTAGTTTCCGTAGCGAGCCATTTAGAATCCTTTAGAAGAAATATAAGGGATTATCCTTGCGGAATCGGGTTATTAAAATTCGCATACTTTATGACTTCGCTTTAATATGACCAAGAGATTTTTCTAACAATATTTTGCTATGTTGATGCAAAATATGAATTAAGTATTTATTTCTTTTACCAATAAAAGAAATATTTGTATTGTACTTTGATAAATAATATATTATTTCTATAGACATAAAAACCTATGAATTTGCATGAATTTTTTGATAAAAAGTTGTTTTATTTTTTATTACATTATTCGGTATCTAATCAGTTTTTAAGCAAATACAATATAGGTACATCGTTTTTACACTTTTTAAGGACTTTAACTAAACAAATATTTTCAGATGACTAGCATTCCTCTTACATAATTATTATGAGATTTGAGTACCTCTTGCACTACATACCTTCTTAAGATTATCAAAAGAAGGAATTAAACAGGTTTATGTAAAGATTTAGGCAATCAAGATATACAATGAATATCCTATTAAACACTTTTTTTAAGAATACAACAGCCAAGTTCTAAATACTAAAAATATGCTTGTTTTGTTGATTTTACGGACATAATTGAGATTTATTTTCACGTTCTGTGATCATGCTAAAATTTTAGCTAGCATCTTATTTCTGACCAAAGTATATACCTAGTCGGCAACACGCCAATAATAGAAAAGTAAAGTAAATAGGTATATTTACACATCATCGCTATAGCTGAAATTTGTTCGTTACAAGAATATTGTGTTGTGCACAGTGAAAACTAGCCTAGTGAAATAGGCGACCTCTATGACGACCCTATATGGTCGTCATGGAGATACTACATACAATAATAAAAATATACATACAATTTCGTCGAATATAAAAACACTGTAAAAACGCTGAAAAACGTTATATAAAGATCATTTCCGTATTCCTACAGCTAAATTAAATATAAGATTATATCAGTATTCATTCTTATATTCGCGTAAAAATATTCAGTGTATTAACGTATTTTTGTATTCCTCGTCTTATCTTGGCGTTAAGTTACAGCGAGGTTGTCACCCACCTGTGCCAAATGCATTAAATTACGCTGCGGTAGTGCTGGGTGTCGCAGCCGCGCTTTAGTTATTTTTTTTGTATTATACTAACTAAAACCGTGAAAAATGATCTGCAGCGAAATTTAAATAAATTGCCGACCTTTTATCATCTTACTTTTGCTTATGAATTTACTTTTATGTATTCAGTATTTTTACTGTTACATTTCTTGTAGTAGAAAGGTGCAATATATGACATATAAATATTATTAAAATAAAAACCTTGTACAGTCGTCAGACCTTTTTTTTGGTATCGCAGGAGAATACCTTTACGTACGCTACCCAGTGTCGGGCTCGGCTATTTCCCCTACCGACTAAGCTGCCTGCCTTCAGCTGCTATAATTGGAGGCTCCTGGATCTACATGCAACAGGATCCCGCCAGCGACAGGCTGGCCTCGGTGAAAAGGCCAGACTTTTCCAAGGGGACTATCCGGCTGCCTCTGAGTAGTCCCTACTACAACGTTGAAACCGTGCAATGGGGTGATGAAATGAAATTCCCATCCTGACCCCTGGTCCCAATACTCCAAAGGAGCACGCCACGCCGAAGGTCCTTATCCACGTCACCGTCTGCTGATTCAGAAGGACGGGTGGAGGACTCTCCAGGTGAGCAGTTCTTAGTCTCTTTTCATAGTATCTCCCCACAAGCCCGTCCGGTATGGGGAGCCCTGTCCTTAGGGATCACAGTCTGAGGCACTCATTCCCCCCTCCCACGACAAGGTGGCAGCCACTTCGGAGGGGACAGTCATAAATCTAGAATTCTTCTCACTACGTGAAAGATGTACAAAGCGTGGGAGCGAGACATTCAAAGTAAGTTCCAATCATCGGAAAAGAAAAAAGATAGTAGATGAAGTACATATTATGAGATAATTATTTTACGCAAGTAAGAGGCCATAGCGGCCCGATTACGTAGACAGAGAATTGTATTCTCTGTCTTCTGTACAGAGAATTGTATTCTCTGTCTACGCCCGATTACATAAATGACAAAGTCATGTAAGTTTTTTTGTAGTGATTCTGACATTTGTCAAATATTTTTTTGTCTCGCCTCTTTTCTGACATTGTGTATCTTGTACATTCGAAATCTATGGGGACAGTCATCAGACCTCAACTCATCCACATTGACGTTAACATAATTTACTCGAAATTATGAAAGTCGCCAAATCGTTTGGGAATAAAAAATGTGCTTCCAAGGATCTCTGGCCGCTTCGTTATCTCTCGTCTATCTTTTTGTCCCCTCTTATTGTGACAAGTTTGAAGGCATCTTTGATAGAAAAAAATTCTTCCGCTATCATTACCAAAAACATTGTTTGACGGTTGCGAGTAAATTATCTAATGCGGCGGATAATTTTGTTTTTCACTGTAGCGACGCTTGGCCAATTATTGATACGGATTATTATGACTCGTTCCTCGTGGTTACACCGGTAGTTACACCAGTGTAACCACGAGGAAGACCCTATTCTTGGGAAGACCCTATGTTGGTACCACCAGTAGAGATGGATCCATAGACTGTCGATAAAATGACGGATGATTTTGTATTTATAACTTATGTTATTTTTTTTAAATAATTTTCACTTTACAACAACTGAATTAAACATTTAACTTCCTACTAATATTATAATCTGAGATCCAAGTAAACGATCTACCTAGACATTTCTAAATAATGCCTTGATGAAATTTGACCATTAATTAATTTAATTTGGGTTGTAAGAATAATTTCGTCCTTAATAATGTCTTCTGTACGCCGCCGTCTGTTACTGATATTAATAATATTTTTTGTGTACAGTACTGTGAGCACTTTTTCAAATGTCACATAATTTTTATTACTATATTTATTCAGTTTTGAATTAAAACTTTCACACACGTTGTTCGTCCTATGTCTCTCATTATATACGCACCACTCATGTGATCGTTTTATGATTTTTTTTTGAAAATAAATCAATATCATACATCAATATATTCACCTGTTCGAAGAATTCAGTATAATATCATACGCATTTCCAAATCCTAATTCACGAACTACTATTTTGAATCCGTAATGAGGTGATTGTCTCCATGGAGCGGTTATCATGGCACCATCATGCAGATTAGCCGCGGTACATCGGGAATGTATTGATTGTTCACATTCCGCTGCGGATACTCTCATTATTACCTGCCATTTAAATCTGTTGCCGGCTAAATCCAAAATTGGCGCATAATTTAGAATAAAGGTATCAATTTGGGTTCAGATATACATGCAAATCTTATATAGTTTGTACGCATTTGTGAACAAACGAGCTAATATTAATTGGAGCGGTATTGCTATATTATATTCAATAACGATGACTTAAATATGATTAAGATCAGAACCATTTGATAACCAACGAGGCCATTATAGTCGGAGCGGTTAAAGATTACGTATATGCGTTTCCTTCCTTCACCACATCTCTCCTAATAGACCACTGGTTACTCTATAACTTTTAAGATGGTGAGTGGGCGGTATTTTTATGATCACCGCTCTACTCTCCCACTCATAAGCAATATTAATGAGCAGTCGCCACATACCACATGGTTTATGAAAAAAATATGGATATAGTGAATTTAAAACAACTACAATAATAAATATACCCCAAAACAACTATCATTATAACCTAAAATAAAGTTGTTTACTACATAGTTCAAAATGAAAACATTTACGAATGCAGACAATATACGCTCCATAGACTGTAAAAACGCAGGCACGACCTATATCACCCCCGTTTGGTAACAACTCTTGCTTTAACGCGTTTTTTCAAAGCCTTCACCGGAATCCATATTAATCACCAGGCCGAGTGTAAATCACTCAGTGTCGTAACCAGTGCTACGTATTGAGCTCAGATTCGGTGACATTGGCATGACTACTTTGCCCCTCTATTTTCCCTACACAAGTTATCGCCTATTTGTTGATATTTCGCCATGGTTACCCTACTGCCATTCAATATTCATTAGTCTGAAACTTCATAATGAGACTTTTTTAGGTTCAACTATTTCCCAAATAATATTACCTTATTCAAAATGCTTGAATTTATGCTTATGGTTTACATTACATATTCTACAATTGCTTAGGTTGTATATTCCATACAATCTAAAAATTCAACGTTACATTAATAAATTATAATATATCGCTGTTTTAGAAGAATACTGTTGTAACTCAAATTGAGTGAATTTTTCAGTAGAGCAGTTTGATTTTTTTTTTTGAAAATTTGACGTTTTTTGTTTAATTAGTATTACACTTAATTCTCTGTGCCTAAACCCTAAGAAAGCGCAATCATGTGTGGACGATATCTTAATATATCCCACAGAGAAAACACCACCACACCGCATCCGAACTCTAATTTGCATGCCCGCGAGTTAGAGTTTAGTAACTCCATTAAATATATGCTTGCTGCATTTAGCTGGTATCAAACGAAGCGCTAGCGGCTAGGTAATCGTATTCCTATTTCGGTCTTCCATATACCTCAAACCTGATTGCGATTGTAAATATATCTAATATGATTTTAAATAGTCATAACTCATAGCAAAGTGAATTATTGCATTGAATAGTTTTGCACGGTTTGGCTCCAGGCGATAGAGGATCAAGTGAAAGGACGGCATATTCTCCTCTTTCAATTACCTGGTTATTCAGTTGCATATATAACTGAACAGTCTGCGTTCGCATACCATCACATGATGCAAATAAATATACGGCTAAAACGCATAAAACTAAAAAAATCACGTAAAAGCTCAAGCCGAGGACAGCAAAACATTTATTTATTTATTTATTTATTTATTTATTTCCAATACACAATATTTTTACAGGTTACCACTACCCAATACAATATTGTATCTTACTATTCTACTTATAACTATCTAAAATCTACT
>LUGF01050150.1:339176-356051 GCA_001625245.1 Calycopis cecrops
ATCACAGGTTTGATCTTTGACACAAAATCAACAGTCCAGTCTTAAGGTTTGCCAAAGGGCGATGGAGCGCAGTCTTTTAGGTGTTAAGTTATTGGACAGAATCCGAAACACCGAATTACGATCCTGCACAAAACTGACGCTGACGTGGGTCTCAAAGCCGCGGAGCTTAAATGGAGCTGGACTGGAAATGTCTACCGCAGACCTGACGAGTCTTGGGCAAAAATTGCCACTTTATGGGACCCAGACTCAAAGAGGAGATGGCGAGATTAACTCGACCTACCTACCTATACCTGCCTGATTGATGTGATGCAGATCTGAATGGAGAAAAATGGAAAAAATGGGGGGAGGCCTTTGCTCTACAATGGGACACATAATGGGCTTAATTTAATAACATATATAATGACCTAAGGGTGATATGGTTCAGGTAGAAACACGGGTGAAACCGCTGGAATATGCTAGTATTTTAAAAAAACCCTTACACTTCAAAATTACCTCTTATTTTGTTCTTATCTTACAACAATGACAAAAAACACGTGAACTTAAATGTATGGGGAGAAAGCATAATATTTCCAGTAAATTCAAAAACTAGCGACTTAAATGTATCGATGTTAATCAAGCTATAAGATATTTAGGGTGTATGGCAAATAAAATTAAAATACTGTAACAGTTTTAAATGGATATGGCATATTTTTAATACTAGTTTGGGGCGTATAGGACAATTCTTACAAATTATGACTTTTACAACCTAATTCTTGTTATTATTAGCATATAAATGTAAGGTGATATAGGACAATTAGTAATACATGTCCATTTTATGCCCAAAAAAAAATATTTAATGTCCTTTACTACCATGGCGTCTGAAATTGAAAACTAAAATAATATTTACATCCCAATTTTCGTATTTCATTTTGTTAAATGTACAAAATTTCTTAGGTCGTAAAGGCACTTTTTTTAGGAATTTCGAGGAGTTGAATACACAGATCGATAGAGAATTAAATTCTGAATAAAACTATGTATATAACTCATTTTCGCCAAAATGTCCTTTACGACCTTTGAGCCCAGAGGTATCGATATAAGACTGCTTACTTCCGAAGAAAAGTCCAGAAAAGCCGTTCTAACATAGCGGAGCTCCGGTACTGACTGAGCGTCGAACATGAATACTTTACAAGCTTAAAAGTTTGCAAACTTACATTTGAGGGCACATGCATTTATTTTATATGGAGCGTATCACAATCTATGTAGTACGTTTCATACAAATCGAGTTTGTTCTGGATTCTTCTATAATATAACAGTTATACACAGTTGCTATACATGTCTGCGTATATTTTATCTGTAGGCTTACTAGTTAGATAGATTGGAAATGGACAGATAGACGGGCATAACAACTCTCACTTCTTTCTGCTTAACCCGCGAGCTTGATAATGTGTTGACGTTATCTTATTATATCCGGAAGCGAAAGCTCCATCACACTATAGTCGAAATCAAATTTGCGTGCCCGCTAAGCTAGCGCTGAGTAACACAATTATATTAAATGCTTAGAGGTTATGAAGAGAATTTAGCTTGTGGCAAACGAAGCGCTAGCAGCTAAATTAACGTATTTGTATTTCAGTCTTCTAAATTCCTCAATCAGTAAGTCATAATTCATTAAAAAATAAATTAGTAGATCAATGTAATATCTAAAATGATCATGTCTATGTTTATAGGGATGTACTTACGGTGAGGTATATATTTATAATATATTTTGTAGATTAGATTTTGTTACAGATATTTTGCAAACTTGAAGCAAAACACGAATTATATATTTAATTAAATAAACATTTGTATTGTACTTTGATAAATCTATTTTTGTTGGACATAAAAATCCGCTTCAAACGAATAAATATGCATTTTTAGATGAAAACAGGTACTGGTATTTAATTCTTGTTATATTATTTATTCCAATAAAGTAGGTACAAATCATTTATATAATTATATTTTAAGCAAATACGAAAACACAGTTTTATAATACTCCTTTAACTTTTAACCAAAATAGTATTTTAAGAAGAAGTAATTTTACCAGATCTTTCACATTTGAGACTTGAGTACAGTTGGCTCTCCTCACCATCGCAAGCAGATCAAGGAAAGAAATGGTAATGTAAGTAATAATTTACAGAATATAGATTTACATGGTTATGCTATTCTATAAAAATATAAATAGAAAATAAAACTAAAAATATGTTGCTTATTTATCGACTTCACCAACAAAAGATTTGAGATTTCTTTTCAACTTCTGTGTAGAGCAGTTCAGTATGAAAGACAGCTGTACTTACATCTAATATGATGTTGAGGATGACCAGGGCAGATATTTTTTTGTAGCATAATTACCTCCAATCCTAAAAATCCCACATATCAATATAGTTACACCAAAATATGTGACAGAAGGAATAGACTTCTCTATTTTGAGCCTATGTCCAGCCATGAATCGATATAGTCGGACGATGATGATAGTCACAATAATAGTGTGAAAGTGAAGTGAAGTGTCACAATAATAAAACCAAATATAAAATGTTTCTTACGTTAAAAATGAAGCAAACACACACAATTATGAAAATGTGCTTACAATCCCGTGAAATATAAAAAAGCTATAAAAACACAGAAACAGCTAACTTAAATAAAAGATTATCTCCGTATTCCTTCGTATACTCGCTTGAAAATATTCAGTGTATTAAAGTATCGTTGTATCCCCCTACTTAACTAAGCGTTAAGTTACAGCGAGGTTGTCACCCACCTGTGCCAAATGCATTAAATTACGCTGCGGTAGTGCTGGGTGTCGCAGCCGCGCTTTAGTTAATTTTTTAGTATTATACTAACTAAAGCCATGAAAAATGTTCTCCTGCAAAATTTAAATAAATCCTCGCTCTTTTCATTTTACTCTTGGTTATGAATTTACTGTTATGTATTAAGAATTTTTTTACAACTTTTTACATTTTATGTGGTAGAAAGGTGATAATGTGCTCTATGAATTTAATGTCCTTTGATATTACCTCATTAGTTTACATTCTCAATTGTTACAATAATTGGATGTAGCTTACACGTGGGTATTGTAGCATTGCACCCGAATAATGTACATTTCATACAGTTTATGAGAGTGCGGTGGCTACTAGGGGATACTGCGTATTACATCCCCCAACAGGCCATAATGCTATGCTGATCTGCGTTCTTTATTTAAGAACGATATCAACTTGTAATGTGTTTGTACTGATTTTTATGAGCGTATAATAGTAGACAATATTTTGAAATATTATATCGTCTTGAATTAACTTCAAGATCTTCATTATAACACTATATTCTATATTGTCAACTTTAGTGACTGCAGGTCGTGCACTAGCGACCCTGCCGACACACATTATTAAATTGGTTATGCAATTTAGCTTGCAATAAAGGACGTATCCTGCAGGAGACGTAACGTTTGTCAAAGACAACGTTTTCATTATACTGAATAATTGCATTCTATGGGAGGTCAATTAATTGCAATTTACAACGTCTTATAATGTAATTATGGCAGTTATTGTTTTAATATTAAAATTAATTGTCCAATGTATTTTGTAGACTTTTTATTGGCTTCGTGGGAAATTTATTTACGCCGTCATTGGTCCTGATTGGGTTTCTACTATAACTCTGGAGAGGTCATCTGTCGAAGCGTTATGGATCTGTCGCCATTTCTTATATCAATTAAATGTTAAACGATATATACATGAAATATGTGGTTTTATATGTATAAGATATACAGTATGGTTATTATATAATATACAAGTCTGAAAACAACATGTACATATTTATAGTCATTCATTATTAAGATACAACACTACATCATAATTACATGCCTACAAGCATTAAGGTACTTTTTCTTAGTCGCCAAGTACTTTAATGCATATCTTCATCATGCTGAACATTGTTTTAATAAAACAAATGAAAAGCTATAAACAAAATGGTAGAGTTTCAGCCCATTTATTTAACCGCGACACACTATTTAACCACTTTTATTTTATTGTTATGAGTTCCGTACTCGGATATTAAACTCGCTTAATGAATATTCGCATTACTTTTAAATGAATCCGACGCTGCAGTCTGTGTATAACGTTGAAATATGCTCTTATTAAAATATTGTTTACATATTTAAAGGTTATATGTATTATCTGTACTTATGTTCGATCGTGGTAAATTATGGTAATAAAAAGGTTTTAATTGAGTAGGGGGAGGTTTGCCTGTGGTTTGGGAAAGATATTCACACATATTCTCTAACATTTTTCTCAGTTATTTCAAATAGGTATAATTAATCGTTTTGAAGATCATATTATAATAAGAATGTTGGTTACTATAATATATAATAATAATAATAATATATGTGGACTTTACACACCACGTTAGCCTAGCCCCGTGCTAAGTACCGTTAAGGACTTGTGTTGCGGGTTATTAGAAATTTTATATATTTAAGATTTTTCATATAGAAATACATATTATAATACATAGATAAACATCCGTGACTCAGGCGGGATTCGAACCCGCGACCCCTGGCGCAACATGCTCGACTTATCCCAGACCTGTACCACAGCGTCAGCCTGGTCCTCAAATGTTGTTGTCGTCTATGATTATGACGTCATCTTGCTTTTCTCTTCTTCCAATGTGCCTCAAAATTAATATCATGAATCACTCGAAAGGCGATATCATCGCTGTCATCTTGAAGTAAGTTTATGAGTAAATGTATGAAAACTATAAACATATACAAATCTATCATATAGAAAACCAAAACATGAACTACATAATACATTTATTTTCTTTCTTTATTGAGATTCAAACCCATATACATTGAGTTATTATTACTACGTAGTACATATAACTCAATGCCCATATAGGGTCTTTTTAAGACACAATTTAAAGTATTGTAGTAAAAATATCTTAAATTAAATTTATCGCAATGATTTTTACAAACAAATAATTCCCATAATCATTGGCTGGCACGTATAAACTTATAAATGTCTGCGTAAAACCACACAGAGAGGTACTTTGAAATTCAGAAACATTGCAACATATTACCTGTCATAAAGTCTTCCTGGAATACCCCGGCCTGTCGCTCGGGAACTCCTTTTCTGGAATATTCTCGTACATTCTCGAATATTAGCCCACAATCTACGGCAGTACTCTTATCGACTTCTACTATTTCCTCCATCTTAGCGTGTCATTCGATCGTAATAATACCTGTTGAATTTTCGGCTTTTGTTGTAGGTGTGGCTAACAAACGATATACTAAGTATAATTATAATTGGGTTATTGAATTATTTTTTTTTTCGCCGTTAATGGAAAGATCATATATTAGTTATATAACAAAACTATTTTTATTTTTTTTTATATTCGTTATAATTAAAAAGTTATTTTTAATTAAAAATATATTTTTTAATTCAGTACCGAAACACGCCGATAATTCTCGAACGATACTCGAGCGTATGTGACGTCACAATGTCAATTCCTATTCATTATTACATACAACTGATACATTGTTTACATTTGTAATTGATCAAATCTAGTTATTATTGTTATTCTATTGGTTAATTTACTAGAAATGTCGAATCTCAAAGCTATCGAGCTTGTTTCGTCCCATTGTGTAAAAATACAACAAAAAATATGTACGGCACACCTTTGGCCGTACGTGGCACAGTGGTCTGTAGATGACGTTTCAATAGGTGCACGTACTAAATAAAACACGGTTCTTGAAAACAGTAACACTGAGGGGCGATAGAGGGCGGAACTGGGGGAGAGAACTTTAGGGCAGTGCTGACTTTTTCCTTCTTGCTTCTTGCTTCTTAAGTTTCTTCAGGTGGCCCGGAGGAGTAGAGAGTGCCAGTATGGGCTGAGGGCCCATCTTTTATTCGAAAATTCTATCCCTACCATTTATTCTCTGCTCTTTCCAACTTTCGCCACCCCGGTTGACCCGGTGAAGGCCTAGCAGATGGCGACCAGCGACCTAGGTGCGATATGCTCTCACGCTAGGGCTAGACTGCTTCACGACCGGGCGACTGGAAGAATGGTATCATTTAAAAATAGAGGGGGGTAGCTGCATAGCAGTAATATGAAAGATGGTGACAGAGCGAGTTTGATTAAATAAACTCGCACGTCTGGGGGAACATACGGCAGGATCGCCAATGTAGACGGACACTACTATTATAGTTGTGTAGTGACAAGGGCGATATCCCGGCTTTGTGGGCTAAAAGGGAGCCCAATTGGAGGCGCCTAGTAACAGCGGGGAGGTGATTAGCTCCTGTAAGAAGAGGAGGATGTTGGAAAGTGCGCGTGATTGCGCGGTAAGTAGCGGGCAACCGCTACTAACAGCAGATATACGTACCATCGCTGAGGATGCGGCCGGCCTGGGAACACAATCCGTGGCCGGTGTGAGAAGGGCGTGGGGCGCGGCGTGGGGGACACGTGGGGGCGGCTTCGCTGTCTTGGTGGCTGCCGCTTGCTGCGGTGGTCGCTGCTGGCGGCGGCTGGCGGCGTGCCGGGCGGGCGGCGGGCTGGTTGTGCAGCGGGAATGGCGGAATGCACAATGCACATTGGGCGCGACCGGCGCTGGGGTCGGCGGGTCGGTCTCCATAAGGTCATCCGTGTCGGTGACCGGCGTAGATATTTGAGGGGCCCCCTTGGCCCTCCATTTGCAACTCCTCCGCGGCTATACCGAGTATCTTTTTTTAAGAAATCGGTGATCATACATATATCCACACTAGGTATATTATCAGAATTTGCTTTTATAAATCCTTTGTCACACATAAATGATTAATTTTTTTTTAACAATTATGTTTTTAGCACTTTATTTCGAAAATTTTTACGTATAATACATACAGAACCTACAAATAGTCAATACTACTCTGAAAACATTTAACATTATGACGTCACAAACGAGCAACCAATCACGGCACGTTTAGAATCTCGTGATTATTTTTTAAATCTTATCAACTTTTAATCACTTATTGTTATTAAAAAATATAATTTTTTTTCATTAAGTATCACAATTATTTATAATAAAGTTTTAAATTATAATTAAAAAATCGGTAATTTTTTTTTTCAATAACCCAATTCATTAAGAATGATAGGTCCTGACGTCGCAATATAAAAATTGAAAAGATCCTATGGTACAAATGTTGTTTCTATTTATAAGAAATAGGCACTTTAACAAGAATTAAAGTTCAGGGGTGTCTAGGAGTTGCAACCGTCATAAGTGTCCGGCAATTTGTGACAAGATTTTGTATATTATTATAAAGAAAATATGAAAAAAAATATAAATCTAAACTAATAATATAAAGAGGAAAGATTTGATTGTGTGTGTGTTTGTATGTAACTAATAGACTCCGAAAATACTGGACCGATTTCAAAAATTCTTTCACCATTTCAATGCTACATTACCACAGATTAACATAGTCTATTTTCGCCACTGGAAATGCTTTATACCCATGGGAAAACGGGTAAACTTCTAAACGGCATAACCGATTAGTTTAAAATTTTGATATGGGTATTTCGATGGTTCCTGGATGCTAAAAAAATACAATTCGATTCGGTAGGTGGCGTTGCAGTCGGTATGTCAACTACTAAACGTCTTGACCGAGTGAGTTAAAATTTGGTATGTGTATTGGAAATGTTGTGTCACAGATTTGAGAATGTGATGATTTTTAGTAAAGTTGTTCTGAATGCGCCCACGATGGTTTCTAAGGTGGTACTACCAATTATCGACAGATGGCGCCCCTATCATTTCAATGAGTTTTATATATTGCTATGCTGACGTATCAGTCGGTTGCGTAGCAACGCACGCAGAATACGAAGAAGAACTAGTCTTTCATAAAGAACTACTGAAATTGTTTGTTCTATTACTAAAAATGTTGTAGCAAAAAATATAATCGTAAGTCGATACATGTTTAAAAAACGAAAAGCACATTTAATTTGATATCACTAACCCAAATAAGCAAGCCACAATCAGTTTTAATCATTTCGTCCCCCTACCCTATTGGAAGTCACGACGAAATTGGTTACGTTTTTGCTGGATTTCTTTATTAGGGACAATTTTACGCGTGGCTTGTTTTCTTCTAATCTCGCATCTTCGTCGTTTTAACCACAGGGAATTTGTTTAAAATAAATGAATTCATAATTGAGATTTGCATTACAAATAAGAGGCTCTATTTATTCTTTCTGGTATCATTGCTGCATTGTAGTCCGATCTGGATGGTTTTTTTTTACTGGTCCCCCTGTTATCGTTATTGGGCCTTTTGTCCTTGCTTTATTAGTTATTTGAAAAATCTAAGTATTAACCTAATCTGGATGGTGCGTAATATCCGTATATTATGTTTTAAAAGTGCTGGCTAGCATACCCGTCGCGTTTTGTGTGGTTTTTGAGCAACCGGGGGACCATTGGTGCAATGAGGTGAATAAGAATAATGCATCTCCATAACCATTAACTATGCGGATGTTAATGAGAGTCGGTAATTATAAAAGGGAATCTAATTCTCGTTCTGGTGGTTTGTTTGTCCTACTATGGGTACAATTAAAACACACACTGACATACTTTTACTTGTGGCGATATAATAAGAACCTCTGTTTTTTCTTGTTACACGCCCTTTCGAAATTAAAGTGGAATTTTCAAAATATTTGTAGCATGAAACAAAGTTTCATTGTTAAATCAAATGTATCCATGCTTGAGCATTACATCTAAGGAAGGCTTAATTAATTTGTTTCTCTTAAGATTTGCCTATTGAAAGTAAAAAATCTCAGTTTTTAAAATCCAACCGAAGAGTGGAGTTTACTAATGGTTCTGAAGTTAACGATGCGCAAAAGACGTAATCGAATAGCGGTTCACAGAACCTACAAAGTTTCAACTACGAAGGCCCAATAGTTTCGGAAAAAATGAGTGTGACATGCTGACGTACGGACAGACAGACAGACATAACGAATCTATACGGGTTCCGTTTTTTGCCATTCGGCTACGGAACCCTAAATATGTCCACTTATGACAATTTTTAGCCTTTTAATGCTAAAAAATGTAAGTTAAAAAGTATGTGAAGATGACCCAGTACCTAAATTCCGAGATAAGAATATGTGGTCAATATTTGTGTTTGAGTTTAGTCCAAATACTGTATTCATAATATATCCATAGCAAATAGATATAAAAGATGGAGATATTTTGTCAGTGCCTCCTAGATCAGAAACACCACAATACGGAGGCAGAAAATTCTTAAAATCGTTTTTAGTTAGTGTAGTAAAACACTAGAGTTCATCGCCAAGAATATAATTATTTTATTGAACTTAGTTAAAAATACCTGGATTTTTTTGTTACCTGAAAATATCGATCGATAAAAAACATATTCTAAATAAAAAATCTAGCTAGATAGATTTATCGCCCCTGAAACACCTGAGTTCTAAATTTAAAAAATCTTTGGACCCTTTTCTGAGATTCACATAATAAAGAAATATATATAAGAATTGCTAATTTGAAGTACTTATAGGAAGAATGAAATAGTGTAGTAGTGTGATGTTGATGAAAGTTAGTATATAAGGCAGAATATATTGTTATTGTTCAGTTCTAATCCTGGATTTATTACGCAGTGGAAGTGGTATACTCAGGGCACAAAACAGAATGAACTTTGTCTGCGATTACGCAGAGCTAAATTAATTTTAATAGGTGCAATTACCTTGTGTCTCCGGAGTCCGGCTTAATATATATCACATTAACCTCTAAAACCTATGGCCATAAATTTCAAGCATGTAATGAGATATACTTAGCCTTCCGTGAAGCTGCAATCCGCCCGAAATATGAATCTTCTTAGGCAACCCTCTCAAGCGGGGGTGTTAAAGTCTTTTATATTCAACTTATACACAACACGAGTCAATCACAAGTTCATTTAGTTAGTCAATTATTTACACTCCCGATATTATCAAAAGGGGAACCAACACTTAACTTAACTTAGCAATCATAAACTCAAGTCTCAAATTATGTACGCGGCCGATCTCAGCGGCATCAAACAAGGCGTAAAACAATTAACTACGCGCCGATCTCTCAAGAGATTCAACAACGACGCGGTCTCACGCGGCCCACACCGGTATTACAATTGATTACATTAATTATGCTGAACACGCCTAGATGGCAGCCATATGGTTCAGAACAGTTATTAAGAGGAGTAATACAAGAGTATCCAAATCTATCGGTTGTATCATTGCTCTCCCGCGCCGAACCCTATACTACAAATAAGATTGACCTAGTGACATGCAGTATTCTAGCCTATTCCTGCCAAAATGACCGTGGAGGTAACAGTTGCTGACATGTTTCCTTCGTACAATATTATGTTGTCTTATTTTATGCTGTTGTGAGTTGTCGTTTGCCCTTTCATAAGTTAAGGCTGCTTGATTAACCCAAACAATATAAAAACTACCTAAAAGATTTTCGACTGTCTAGAGTCTAGACACTAGTCTTCAGATATGTGTAATTACGGCGCAGAGGAGTGACGACAATTAGTCGTCTGATAACAGGCCTAGCAGTGACGTGAACCTGTAATTAAACACAATCATACAGAATAAAGCCAGCAATATTTATGCGAAATAAATAAAATAGGACAAGGAATAACAAATGATAAAAAATATATTTTTAAATAGTATGTATAGAAAAAAGGCATATTTGATTAGGGAGTGAAATTGGAATTACTTCCTACTCCCCCTACTTTCTTCTGATTAAATTCGTTGCGGGTCCCAAGACAGATTTAGCTTTTCCCTCGGGCTCTCTGCGATCATATCAAAGGGTCAAGTGTGGTTGCCGCTGTCGATCCTGGCGATACAGGAGTAGCAGCGGTGGGAACGAGTGGTGGGCCAAAGCCCGATAAAAAAAAATAGATGAAAAGTCAATTGAGCAGTCATTGGAGATATTTTCATAACTACCAACGCCCATAAACATCCATAAAGACGTTATACAGATGCGCAGCCTCCTTCCCCCTCCCTCCTCCGTGGTTCACCACACGAAACCCGACATACCTGCGCGGTCGTGCGGCCCAATTCGGTTGCAATGCAGCGTGGCATTACCTGTTACAAAAGTATTTTTGTTTTGTTTAAATAGATTACAAATATTATGAAGCCTTTTATGGGGATATAGAAATCTATATCCCCATAAAAGGCTTTATAATTGGATGTAACACAAAAATCCCTATATTTTTATATTACGTATAATTGAAATCTTTAGAATAGAAATAGAAATATAAAAATCTTTATTTGGTACATACACATATTACTCTGTTATACGTAAATTAAGCCATTTAAAAAGAAAGAGAAAAAAAAAGAAAATAAAAATACAATAATAGTGATAACTTAGCCTACGACTTAATTCTAAGACATACCACACTGAATAAGACTAATAAACTAAATAAAAGATAACATAGATATTAATTTTTTCATTCATTCATAACATGTAAGGGACAATGCATAACAGTGCAATACACCAAGTGCCCAAAAAGGAGACCACTCAGTTGGATGACTGTAGGTTGTACCACAGTCCTGGTATTACGTGGCCCCTAAAATATGATTGGTTCTAGTAACAGCCAAACAGCCTATTTATGTAAAAAACGACGTCACGATGACGCGAGCCAGTATTGAGTCAACCATGACGCGGACAAGACTTCAAGCTACATACATTGAGTTATATGTAATACGTAGTAATAATAACTCAATGGCTACATAATGTTATTTAGCAGAATTTAAATATTATTCTCAAATATTAGACTGTCGAAATCTGTATACTCATTCCTGGGTTATGATAACTATTATTATTATTAGTTTATCTAATGGATTACGAGACAGACGAAATTTATAAAGGAGGGAAGAAAGTGAGTAAGGAATATTTTTTTTGTTGTTATTTAATTAATATGGTGCATATAGTGAGCCTTTACTGTACGACTTTATTTTGACAGATATGTTTCTTTTTTCAGAGTATGACTGTGTATACTGGGTGCACGGTGTAATGCCCACAATATTATACAATACATGAATACAGCCACCATTGACAGCATCCATGGGATACGAATATAGCAGCAAGTATCCCGAGCAATGACTATATTGTCCACAGCCAGATAGGAGCCGCGTCGCCGGCGCACAACTTGGAAACCGGTCCGGTGAGTAATAGCTTTTAATTATACAAGTTACTGATAAATAGATAAATGTATTTATACTGTGTTATATTTATACCTAAATATTGCATCAATTTTAAAAGTAATCAATATAAGGAATACGCTAAATATTTAATTGTTTTTTTATTAAGTAATTTTTGTAATTTAATTTAAAATTATTTATTGTTTTTAGAGAATGCATGAGCGGCGGCAGGTCATTTCAACATTTGGTGGCGGCATATCTAAAACTACCTCGGAAAGCAGCTGTATGATGAAGTTGAACAAAAAGTAGATTAGATGATCCCCTAGTACTTAGATTCAGCTGTTTGTCTCTTGCCCATAGCAGTTTACTGAAAAGGTACGGTGGACTTTCATTTTTGATGATACCAAATAAAAGGGTGGCAAGGTGTAGATGCCTTCGACTTTCCATCTTAAGGAGGCGTGCGTTATTGAGATAGGGTATTACGTGTGCTCGTGGAGGTATGGAAAAGCAGTAGCGGGCGCATGCATTTTGTACCCGCTGAATTAAGTGTTTTGAACGCGCACGTAAGCAGGGCCCTATAACTGCATCCGCATAATTTAATTTTGAAAGAACGAGTGACTCGCATAGCTTAATACGGAGATCGGTGTCTATAAAACTTCTTATCTTATAAAGTATTTTTAAATGATAAAAGCAGCTGCTTACAGTCTTAATAACATGCTTCTCGAACCGCAAGCTTTCGTCAATTAATAATCCTAAATTACGCGCCTCAGTGACTCGCTCTATAGGATTACCTCCAATAATTATTTCCGGCATAATTTCTAAAGTTTTGTTAATCTGGGTTTTGGTGCCAACGAGCATATATCTTCCCCGGATTAAGAACTAAGGCATTATCCTCTGACCACTTTAATATATGCGCCAAGTCTCTATTAAGTTTATCTATGGCCTCTGTCGTGTCCCTGGGATTAAAAGATAGATATAATTGGACATCGTCGGAGTAAATGTGATAGCGACAGTCTTGTATAAGTTGAATAAAGTCGGCACAGTACAGAGAGAAGATTATAGGACCCAATACTGAGCCCTGAGGGACGCCTCTCGAAACGGGACTACCTGTACTAAAAACAACAAACATACGAATTTTCGTGTTCATAATATTTTTAGTACCTATACCAGTAGCTTGCACTCGAAGCCAGTGCTATAAACTAAATAATCTGGTTTGGCTCTATTGATCACGGCTATTTGCAGCGATCAAACACGCTCTTAAAACTGACCCTTCCTAGTTGACTGCACTTAAATATCAATTTATTTTAGCGGAACTCCGCTTTATATAGAGCGATATAATAAGAACCTTAAAATAGTCAAGAATGGTTTTTAGAATGCTGAAAATAAAAAAAATATCTTATTTTTTAATAATATTAGTAGCATCTGGCAAAAGTTCGTTGTTTAATCAAACGTATTATCTGTTGGCCTTTACATGAGAGTTGTCTCAATCTTAGGTAGAAAGTGTGGTTTAAACCGGAAAGGCTTATCTCTAATAAAATTATTGTAACGCATTCCATCGTGGTTTATTAGTGTCACACTCCAAGTTTGCATGCAGCCGAATTGGGCCGGGAGGACCGGGGAGGCACCTCTCGCTTACACGAGACCGGCGTAAAGTGACAGCCGTGCTGTCGGGTTTCATACGGTGTGTAAGTAGCGTATTTTATAACTCCCACGTTTCAGAACCTATACAGAAACGTCATGGGCTGAGATGACAGAGAACCTGATTTCATAAGTTATTAAAAGTACTCGAAAATTTATAATTATCTAGTTATTTTTTTTCTAGTTCCGCCGTTGAACGGAGTACGCAAGAGAAAGTGTGGAACAAGCGTGAGTGGCATTTTTTTTTTCTAGTTCCTCTGTTGAACCGAGAACGCAAGAGAAAGCGTGGAACAAGCGTGAGTGGGATTTTTTTTTCCAGTTCCTCCGTTGAACCGAGAACGCTAGGGAGAGCGTGGAACAAGCGTGAGTGGGATTTTTTTTCTTCCTCCGTTGAACCGAGAACGCAAGAGGGAGCGTGGAAAAAGCGTGAGTGGGATTTTTTTTTCTAGTTCCTCCGTTGAACCGAGAACGCAAGAGAGAGCGTGGAACAAGCGTTACTGGGATAATAAACTTAAAATATCAATAATGAACCGACTTTACAGACAACCAAACAAATCATTTTTTGTGATCCGTAAATGATCTTAATATAATGCAACTAATTTATAATCTATACCTATCCGTGGTTTGCACTCGACTAGCAGTCCAATAAAATAATCTTGGCCGCCGATATTGATCGTGGCTATTTGTAGCGGTGGACGCTCTGACCCTTCCCTGTTCACTTCACTTAAACACGAATTTATTTAAGTGGAGTTTGACGTACTTTATACATGTAAAGTGACCCCAATAAAATTCTGCTGAACAAATACATTAATTGAAAAACTTTTGTTTTTGTTAAGAAGACAAAGATGCTATACGATAATTTTTTAATTTTAAATTATTTTACTATTTTTTTACCGATGCTTTGATTAGTAAGAAGTAATGTGTAAATGCACGGCGCATTTGAATTCGGCTAGAGAGGTATCTCTCGCTTACGTGATACTGGCGTAAAGTGACAGCTACGACGTTGGGGTTTGTGGGATTCGTAAGTTTTCGTTGGCCCTTGGGAAAAGAGAAAGAAGGGCGCGTTGTCCTCATGCCTATATGCATAGCAATTGTGCGGATGTCTATGAGCATTGGTTAGACACAATAGGCTCCGATTGCTCATATTGTGTATTATACCTAAAAAACACACAGCGTTGACTTATTGGTAATTAGGCACGCCCATAAGCGCCCGCTAGCCCAAATATTATGTAGATCTGTTATCTATATATATAAAACTCAAAGGTGACATAGCCATCTATCAACGCACAGCCCTAACCACTGAACGGATCGGGCTGAAATTTTGCATGCAGGTAGATATTATGACATAGGCGTCCGCTGAAAAAGGTTTTTAAAAAATTCATCCCCTAAGGGGGCGAAATAGGGTGTTGAAATTTACTTCGGTTTTTTAGAAATTAAGCGCTGGTGAAACCGCGGGGCACAGCTAGTACTCTATATTTATATCATAAAAATCTCAATGATTGACATAAATGATTTATTTTTGATTGAACAAACTTTTTTATTACACTTCAATATTTACTAGGGGCCATACAGAACGCAGCTTGTATTTGTGACCTGTTGGGCTCAAATTTGGAGAATACGACAAGAAAACTATGCAAGTAATGCAGTGCGCATGCGGATACAGAATACACTAACTAAAACATAATTAAAACATAATTAAAATTTTTGTATTGTCACTATCTCTCTCTCTTCTCTTCTATATATATAATTCTATTATTACGAGTTAATATAAAATTACACTCCTCCAATAAATCCAATTCCTGAAACACCCAACGTGAAGAAAGGGGTGTGAAATCTTTAAAGCACACGTCCCACTTTCTTCCGTTTTTTATAGGAAAGATAAACTGGCAGTACCTACCTATGAACATTAAATACTTTTGGCGCATTTGTTGTAAATGATTTTAGAAATAAAACGGAGCTAGCAAATTTAAATATTCGAAGGAGCTGAATAAAACAAAATAGAAGTTAAAAGAAATTGAATATTTTTGTATTTAATGACTTCTTTCGGAAAATTGTGGAAGCGATTTCTAGGACCAGAAAACGTGTAAATCTGGTGAATATACTAGACAATATTATTAGAGGTAAGGACAACGGAAATTAGACCACACGACAGAAATTAAACTTCATACACGAAACATAACTGTCTGATGTCTATGAGAGGGAGACAGAAACTATTTTTTTTCTCCATTTTACCTTTTTGTTAGACGCGTATTTGCAACTGTCGGGAGCAGCGCGTATAATATCCACCGCGCTACCAACCAGTCGTTCAAGTTACGTTGACGGATGTTCTAATTCACCACTTTAATTCAGATGCAGCCGGGGCTCGACTGGGAACAGTCCATCCGCGGCTGCATCTGCTTACCAGTAACAAAAACATATGGATTCCCATATATGAATTAAAAAAAATATTAAGTACTTTTATTGTTTACAATACAAATTACAAACACATACAGGTCAAAATAATAACCTTTCTTTTGGCTTTCTCGTAATCGGGTAAAAAATTACTAACTGACCGGTTCGCGTTAATTTAATTAGGCTTTAAACATGCAAACATGTTTGGTGAACGAACTTATTGTGTGGTTCATAGTGGATTTTGTATACTCTAAGTTAAATTAACAAAACGTGTGTATCTTATCTTAGTCTTTCGAGTGAGTGTGCTTTTTATTTTATTTTATTTTAATGAGTGATTTATTTATATACTTTTGTATAAAGAATACATTAATATTATTGTATGATGAATTTTGAACTAGTGATTATGGGACTATGGGCACAAAGAAAATAGGTTATCGTCTCATTTTTAAGAACTCCAGCAGTAGATGCGAAAAATAAAATATAAAGAGGAATATTTTCGTTCTACGCGAACAAACTTAAAGTAAGTTGCTATTGACAAACTCAATGATGCCTATGAAAAATATAACCCTTTTGCAAGTCCCACAGCCTATCAAATATATTTGTGAAGAAAAGTCGCATTTATAGCCCATATAGGTACATTTTATACAGTTGCTTAACATGTTTTATCTACACTAATGTTGTAACATTCTACTTATGTTTTCAATA
>LUGF01050150.1:360579-373166 GCA_001625245.1 Calycopis cecrops
TTACTCCTAGCATAAATCCACAATAAAATAGTTTGGGGTGATCAGCTCAAAAATAAAAATATACTAGCATTGGCTGTACTGGGATCATGCCATGTTTTAAATAATATCCAGTGGAGGTGTCTCTGGACCAAATAGTATTTTCCTGTCTGGTGTCATCGCTGATCACCAGTTATTACCTGGAAGCAGATCATCTGATTTGTGGATGTTGTCATATATGGTGGAAGGGACTAACACTGCGGTTACATCCAAGGAAAAGCAAATTACCTGACCGAGTGGCTCCAACGGTTCCCACAGCTGAGTGCAAGCTTAATTACTTAACTATAAATATATATAGTCCTCATAAATACATAACTTGTATGCCTATTGTTAATGAAACTTCTTAATGCTTTAGTTTTATCCTCCCAGACATAATTATTTAAAAAAAAACCAACAGATAACCCACACCCTTGAGTTTATTTTTTTTATTTTTATTTAGAGAAATGTGTAAATCTCTTTAATTTGTATGTAAGGAGTTATATTTAATTAATAATATATGGTCATACTGTCATTTAGTTTTAATTACCTCCTTAAAATCTTAAATCCTCACATTTAGACCTTAACTTCTCCTAAACTTATAACTTTAAATAAAAACTTATTACTTAATAATAATAATTAATTATTAACTTATATAAAGTAACTTTCACCGTATCAAAGACAATGAGGTGAAAATAGCCGAATTCAGATTGTACATCACTTTTCAGTCAAGTTCTAATAAGCTATATACGAATACTAGAGAGTGATATAATATGGAGATTTGTTTAGATGGTTTGCGTCATACATCTCAAATCGTTGTCAAACTGTCGTACTTAATGGTTACACGTTATTACTGATAATATCATCAGGGGTGCCCCAGGATCAATACTAGGACCTATACTCTTCAATATGTTCATTAATGACATATCCTCATGAGTGTGTATCAGTGATGAAAGCCATCACTCAAAATTTTTATAAAACGCTGATGACATGAAAATGTTGTGTCCTTCAAATAAACACACAGAAAGATTGACTCCTCGGTAGTGCTGATATTTGTATCTCTCATAATATAAGTATTAACCAGATTTCCTATCCACCCTGGTGGGATAATAAAGAGATGCTGAATTGGAGTACGCATCCTGCATGTCATTAAATAACTATATGATCTACAAAAATGTAGTCGCTTCAACTGATAGACTTCAAAAAAGAAAAAATAGGCTAGTTGCTTTTTTGTGAAAGCTTCTCTCCTTCCTCATTTCCTGCATTAGTTTAACGAAGCACACGAAAATTTTCAGGCTCACTTTCTTCTAATTCTTCCTTATCTAATAACGCTTCACTTTAGATAAACTTTTTTGCCTTTTCGTATTCCTTCCTCATCATATTCATTGGTTGTGATGTTTCATAATCATGAAGGCATTTAATAGATAGTTTCTAAGATCGTATGAAATAAGTTCACGACTAATTAACATGACGCTTATACCCAAAGTAGTTATTTTTGATAATTTAAAAATATATACAATATTATGATTTTCGTTTTAAAAATATTATTTATTATACCAATATAAACATTAATAAAGCAGGGTTTCATCGCGTAACGCGCGTATAATATCTGTTACGTTACCAACTGATACAACTGGTCGTCAGAACGACGCACGCTCCTTATTCACCACTCTAATACAGTTGCAGCCAGGGCTCCACTGGGAACAGTCACACCATGGCTGCAGCTAATCAGCTTACACGTAACATAAGCAAATGGAAATCATCAAGCAAATAAAATATATAGAATACAAATTACAAATACAGTTCAAAAAACAAACGTTCTTTTTGATTCGTTATAGTTGGGCAAAAAAATACCGGTTCACGTTCATTGTTAGGCGTGAAACATTTTCACTCATTTGTAATAATTAAGAGGTTAGGAATTTTATATTATTTAATAACATTTTTTAAAATAATTGAATATAATTATGAAATATATTTCCATTGTTCTTACCTATAACGTTGTCTATTTATATTTACATGTATTCGGGTTCCAGAGATGCCTCCCAAAATATTCCGAAAGAAGACATTAAAATAAAAATATTCAATTATTTTCAACTTCTAAATTCTTTTATTCATCTCCTTCGAATATTTAAATTTGATAGCGCCGTTTTATTTCTTAAAACATGTACAGCAAACGCGCCAACAGTATTTATATGTTAAAAGATAATGCCTGTTTATCTTTCCAATAAAAAAGGCTATAAAGTAGGATGTGTGCTTTAAAGATTTCACGCCGTTTTATTAAAAATGTTCAGATTAGTTGTTTCAGGTTCAGTGTAATTTTTATATTAGCTTGTATTTTTATACAGAGTTGGGATTGTTTTACATTTACTATATACGTACGAACATTCAAATCTTCTATCTTTACAATATTAGTATACTAGGTACACTACACTACCCTACTTAAAACATATTACATTTTGTACTGTTGTACTATGTGTCTACTGTACCTACTGTACTGACTATCATTTATTTTGACTGTCCAAAAAATTTGCTTATTTCAATATCACAGACGGACACTACTTTTATCTGTAGGTATGTATTATACGCAAAGTATCATATTTTTTAAAAACCATTCACTATTACCGATCCTATACTTTAAAGATCATTATAGTTTTATAATGGTCAATTACAACTAACTAACACAAGAACAAAACAATAAAAGAGCAATCACGTACTCGTGCCTCACACAGGCTACAATTATTCGTCAACAATATATTATGTATTTCCGTAGGCAGTAATGAACCAGCTCCGGTCTGACCGCACCAACAGCTCTTGTAATTGCTGCGTTGAATATTCAGTGCGATCCACGTCTCCAGTACAGAGGTATTATAGACAGAGATATTTAATGTCTCTATCCACTCGCACGGGTTTACATTATTCGTAATCAATGGTCAATATTTAAACAGTCAAGTTGCTTAAAATGTATTTTGAAATTTAAACTATATAATTGGGTTTGAAACTCTATGAAGCAAGAAGCCATTTATAATAATAAATGCCTTCTTGGTTCATTCATTCATTTATTATTATTATTCAAAATTCGAATAGCGGTTCATAGATATCTACAAAGTTTCTACTACGAAGGCCTAATAGTTTCGGAAAAAATGGCTGTGATATACGGACGTACTGACGGACAGACATGACGAATCTATAAGGGTTTCATTTTTTGCCATTTGGCTATGGAACCCTAAAAACCGTTAGTTATTTTAATATCTATTTCATTTATTCACTATATTAGTCAACACGTCAAAACTGAACGCAAGTCTCCTTTACTGCAAAGATTTTTACAAACAAATAATTCCCTTAATCATTTGGCTGGCACGTATAAACTGATAAATGTCCACGTAAAACCACACAGAGAGGTACTTTGAAATTCAGAAACATTGCAACGTATTACCTGTCATAAAGTCTTCCGGGAATACCCCGGCCTGTCGCTCGGGAACTCCTTTTCTGAAATATTCTCGTATATTCTTGAATATTAGCCTACAATTTATGGCAGAACTCTTATCGACTTTTACTATTTCCTTCATCTTGGCGTGTCGTTTTATCGCAGTATGTTATATTTTTAGTTTTATTGCAGGTATTGTATCTCTTGATGATGAAAAAGTGCCAACGATCATTATAAGAAGATACTGTCGTTTATTACCCGACCTAATTGGACGATTTGGAGCATGATCTATATAAAAAATACGTTTTTATGGTATATGGGGGGGGGNCATCCGCATAGAGGCCATACAGAAGCGCTGCCCGCCTTTCTCCACCCACCTTCATGGGTCACTGGCTACTTACACACCGCACGAAACGCGACAGCGCACCTGTCACTTTACGCCGGTTAGTGTAAGCGAGAGGTACCTCCCCGGTCGTGCCAGCTCAATTCAGCTGCATGAGAGCATGCAGTGTGGCACTAACTATTACGAGGATATCACTAACCCAATATAGAAGCAAACCACAATCAGTTTTAATCATTTCGTCTCCCTACCCTATTGGAAGTCACGACGAAATTGGTTACGTTTTTGCTGGATTTCTTTATTAGGGACAATTTTACGCGTGACTTGTTTTCTTCTAATCTCGAATCTTTGTCGTTTTAACCACGGGGAATTTGCTTAAAATAAATGAATTCATAATAAAGATTTACATCACAAAAAAAGAGGCTTAATTTATTCTTCCTGATATCTATGTAAAGCTACTTAATTAAAGTCAGTTCTCAGTAAGAGGCCCTTGCTGTATTGTTCAGGAGTAAGCACCTGTCCAGATTGAGCGAATCGCGCGCGTAACTTTTGGGGGAGAGGTCAGATTAGCCCAGCTCAACTGAGGAGTCCTCCACCCGACACTCTGAATCAGCAGACGGCGTGGATTGGGACAAATAACGGCTAAATTATATCTTCTTCTATAGCCGAGGCATTTACAACACCGGGGTTGTGCATAACAGCTACGGGAGGAGTGGCCGTACCTCTGACAGTTATGACACTGCCCGCCCCTTTGCAATGTGGGGCTTCCACTTTAATATCGCGAAGTCTTAGGACATCTAATCTGATAGATCTTACGACCTTCAGGAGTGAGAGGGAGGACACAGTGCACTTTATTGTATGTTTTCTTTAGTGCACTGTTAGTCATTCGAGAGACAGACTCGACTGGTATACCTTTCGAATGGAGATCTTCTAAGATCTCCTCCGAGGTATATTCTATGGGGATGTTAGATATTACTACACGTAATACGCGCTCCTCCTCGAGCGCGTATGTGTGATAATCAAGAGAGACCTCTGTGAGGTAGGCCGAGAGGCGCCTGTGGTCGTTTATCGACTCAGGTTGAATGAGGGTGCCATCTTTGTCATCTTGGTTAGCCTTAAGCTGCTTTAATACACCTGTCCACTAATTACCAGCCATTCTCACAGCTTATCTATATATATAAAACTCAAACGTGACATAGCCAGCTATCAACGCACAGCCCAAACCACTGGACGGATCAAGCTGAAATTTGGCATCCAGGCAGATGTTACGACGTAGACATCCGTTAAAAAAGGTTTTTTAGAAATTTTACCCCTAAGGGGGTGAAATAGGGTGTTAAAATTTATATGGATTTCTTAGAAATTGAACGCGGGTGAAACCTCGGGGCACTGCTAGTCTCCCATATGACGCGAGAAATAAAAAAAAATATGTTCGTTGTCAAATTATGACTGTAAAACCCAAGTTACTGTGTTGCACAGTTGCTACAGCTGTGTTGCACAGTACACACAAACACGTACGCACACACACACTCACACCCACGCACGCATGTACGCACACACACACACACACCTACTCACGCACGCACGTACGCACACACACACACACGCAAGGACGCACGCACGCACACACACACACAGCTCCTAGGCAGGGCTCCTAGGTATCATACGTAAATGTATTCCCCGAAGACAACAAAAAAAAGGGATGACGATGCGTGGATTCAAATTTACTGATGTAATGTGTGAATAATTATTATTCTATTAAATTGTAATCGAGAGTGTTTGTACCTCTTATCTAGGAAAGCAGTGCCACTGTGAATCATTAACATATAATATGTATCTAATATTTAATTTCGCGGTACAAAATGTATAAAAATCAAATCTAGGACTATCTGAATGGCCCTGAAATAAATAATAAATCGTGGCTATTTGTAACGATTTGTAGCGATTCACTTCACTCAAATATAAACTAAGTATAGCTGAATCAATATCGATGGACATAATAAGTATCTCATAGGTGAGATAAAAAAAAATACTAAATTGATGAGCAATCGCGTAAAAAACCTCTTTAGATTTCAAATATATTTGCAGCATCTGGCAAAAGTTCGTTGTTCGATCAAACGTATTATCGGTTGGGCTTTACATCAGAGTTATCTCAATCTTAAGTAGAAAGTGTGGTTTAAACCGGAAAGACTTTTCAATAAAATTTGTTTTCGCTTAACTTTATATTGAAAGTAGAAAGTAATAAGAAAAAATTGACACTAAAATTCTTCTTATAGACAGTTTATAATCAATAATATATATCGTGATTATCGATTCAATGATTACTGAATTTATATATTATTTTGACTGCCTCGTGGTCTAGTGGTAAGCAGTCGTCAGGTCCTGGGCTGGAATCCCGGGCCGGACCAAAACATGTTATTAGGATTTTTCAATTTCTAATAACAGTCCGGAGTCAGGAAGTTGGCGATGTTACACCCACCGGCCTCGGAGAGCACGGTAAGCCGTCGGTCCAGCGCCTGATGTCTCTCCGGACGTGTTGGACTGCCGCCCATCGGAATATGAGAATAAGGGAATAGAGAGTGCACTTGTGTCTGCGCACACTTGTGCACTATAATATGTCCTGCGCAGTTGGTTCGTCTATATAGACGACCGCCCGCGCCGGAGCCGAAATACGCTAGGATGACATTATTATTTATTATTATATTTCGTTTAACAAAATTGTAAGTTACATATTTGTCAATATGATCAACTAGGTTCAAAATACCACTGCCATAAGTATTTGCCGCAGAGTTAAGATCTAACACTCAATTTTAATAAGTTGTTTAGTAGCTTCATAAAGCAGAATTCGAAAGTGCCTGGATTAGATGCCACAATATGATGATCTAAGGCAGATCCTGCATAGAGCAAGTAGTTTTTATTCAGTAGTGGACCGAGGCCAATATATGGCTGATTGAGGACCGGCACCATAAAGCATTTTCTCTGGGAATAAACCGTAATATATACTAATAATTATTTATTTAAATATTGCAACGGACCAAAATTGAGTGGCATTGAAGCGCTGCTCATACAAGGAAAACTCAGATGGTCCGGATCTTGTGCGCTTCGATGGCACCAAGCTGCCTAAATCAGTGTTCTATTCACAGCTGACGGAGGGAAAACACACGCCTGGCCGTCAGTACCTGCGCTACAGAGACGTCCTGAAGCACCATCTCACCGCATTACACATCCCTTGCGAAGGTTCGGAAGTGATCGCGCAACAGAGTGGAGAATGGCGCAATTCTGTTTATAAGGCTCTAACTGATTATGAAAAGCTTCTCGTGGAAGACCGTGATGCCTAACGCGAAAGACCCGTCCGGAGCATTCCTACACCTATACTCGTCTGACGGGTCAGACGGTCAATAGCATTGTGCGCCCTGCAACAGGACCTTCAAGACATGATTTAGCTTTGCAAACCACATCCAAGCTCATGAACAAACTTACGCCCGAGGTTCGCCATTGACGTATACGTCACGGAGTACCTACCTACCTCTGAAATGTACCTGCGTGTGACATATTTTCTTATCTCCTAAAAGTCTCTCTTTCTCTCTCTATAACCAAATGTTAAAATAAATATTTACTAGTTTACTGATCCCGAGCTAATTACAAGTAATACGAGAAAACCCGTGTAGGTAGTAAGTTATATAGCAATAAAAGGTCTTAACATAGAAAGGGCAGAGGTTATAGCGTTTACTTATGTACCTCAAAATTCGGATATATTTGTGGAAAGATATGTAGGTATAACCTGTTTATTCAGCTAGGTGTTAGCCACACACACACTACCTGGTCATATCGTCTGCATAAAAAACTTCAGGTATGTGTAAGGCTCAGAGGCGATTGGCCGTCTGATAACGGGCTGATCAGTGTAATAAAAGAGTCGTATAAAGGTTATGCTCTCTAACAAGCATTATAGAGGCATGATAAGCGTCGTTATGACGAAAAATTATCGCCAATAAACCGATTTTACAGACACCCAGTTATTTTTGAAATCCGTAAATGTTCTTAATATACTCGGCCAGCAGTCCAACATAATAATCTCGGCTGGCGCTATTGATCGCGGCTATTTGTGGCGATGGACGCTCTTAAAGCTGAACCTTCCCAGTTCACGTCACTACAATATAAATTTATTTTAGCAGCGTTTTTGTCGGCATGTATTAGTAACCTACTCGTATTAGGCTAAAATTGGGACGATATAAGTAGAAAATTATGTAATGTAGACGGAAAATTTTGTAAAGGTACCAAACTTTTATTAAATTTTGTTTCGACCATCTGGGACCCCAAAAATCCAAAGTGTTGAATCCAGCCCTAATTCCTGAGAATGTTTGTACTAGAATGTCCCTCAAATATAATCCTTTTCGTGTCCAATTTCACCAATTTATAGCATCTGAAAAGTCTCAAACTTCGTCGGCATCAAACAATTGTAAAGGCCTTAGCGGTAATAGTTAAAAATATACATAGACTTGTAATCATTTCAACGTTATACTCGTAATAGATGTGTAGTTAGGTATATAAGGTGCTGATTATTTGGTTTTATAACAATATCCATACCTATAATATTAGTCACAGAATTTTTTTATTTTACCATTTATTTAGTCACAGAATAATATTTTTAATTTGAAAAAATCCCTACATTTCGTAGTCTCACTTTCACATTATCACTGTAATCGCAATATAAACTTATACAGTGAATTTATTATAGATATATTCTAAAAACAATAGATATTTCTGCGATTGATTTGATTGATTGTGTATTTCGTCAAAATTAGTTTTTTAGAAACAAATCACTACATAGTATAAAACAAAGTCGCTTTCCGGCGTCTGTCTGTCCTGTGTCTGTATGGGTAGATCTTTAAAATGACGCTACAGATTTTGATGGATTTTTTTTAATAGATAGAGTGATTCCAGGGGGAGATTTATATATTATTATATAATAATTTCATTTTTGAAGGCCGACATCTTCGCGGAAAGCTGCGGGCGGAAGCTAGTACTTTTATAAGTAAGGTACACTTATTATTATAGTATTTCAAAATCGTATTGTTACAAAACAAGGGTTGTTCCTTTTTAGAGCTTAGAAGATCCTTAATAAAACAGTGCGAAATCTTTAAAGCACACATCCCATTTTATTCCGTTTTTTATTGCAAAGATAAACTGGCATTACCTCTTAACATGTAAATACTGTTGGCGCGTTTGCTGTAAATGATTTTAGAAATGAAACGGCGCTATCAAATTTAAATATTCGAGGGAGGTCTGAATAAAAGAAAATAGAAGTTGAAAGAAATTGAATATTTTTATTTTAATGTTTTCATTCAGTAAATTGTGGGAGGGATTTCTGAAACCGAAAAACATTTAAATGTAACTAAACAACGTTAAAGGTAAACAAGGGAAATATATTATTTTTAATAAATTTAAGATTTTCGCAAACCTTTTTTTTAAACGAGCAATTCTTGTATATTATATATTTCTAAATAAAATTAATCTAGGAAACGGCTCCAATGATTTTTATAAAATTTAGAACGCAGAGGGTTTCAGGGGCGATAAATCGATTTAGCTATTTTTTGGTTGGTTTTTTTTTTTGGAAAATGTTTTAATAGATGTTTTCAGGCAGTTAAAAAAGTTACAAGATCAGAATACGTAGGTTAATTTCGCAATCACCTCTAAGGTGTCAACAGCTGGTAGAGAGGACCAGCCACGAGAGATATCCAAGGCTCGAATCCACAGACACTGTTCTTTTTATATTTTATTTTTGTGCTTTTTTTATCTATCTTTCATTAAGTAATTAGTTTGCAAATAAATTCCGAGTAAAGCTCGGTCATTCAGGTATTAAAAATATTATATAATATAACAATATAAACATTCATAACCTGGGTTTTAAGTTTCGTTCGCGTAACACGCGTATAATGTCTGTTACGTTACGAACTGTTACAATTATTGGTCGTCAGAACGATGTACGATTCATATTCACCACTTTAATGTAGTTGCCGCCAGGGCTCGACTGAAATAGTCACACCATGGCTGCAGCTGCTTACACGTAAATCAAATACAAAGGAATGTAAAAAGTTATTCAAACACAACAAAGAATGTAAAAAAATAAATATTTATAACACTATCATTACATATAATTTGGAATCAGTCATTTTTATACGATTGTTTATTGTTTTTCTCATTTTGGCGCTCATACATTGTACAATATTTTGCTATATTAAAATAGATTAGAGGGAGAAAGAGAACAGAATCAATGTAATTGCATTACACAAAGTAGGTATGGTGGCAAATACGATTTTTAACACTCTCTGTGCACTTGATATTAGTCAAGTGTTTGTGTGACGGACAATTAATAAGGAACAATGAGACTTCCTCTGTTTGTGACATTGAAAGATCTGGCCGTCCACGTAGTGTTCGTACGAAAAAGGTGGTGAAAGCAGCAAGGGAAGGAATTCGAAGAAATCCTGTCCTAAAGCAAAAGATTTTATCTCTGGAAATAAGAATATCACCTAGAACCATGTAGCGTATTGTAAAATATGACTTGGGACTTGCAGCATATAAAAGACACACTGGTCATTTCTTAACAGATAAATTTAAGATGAATAGGGTTGTAAAATCGTAACAACCACTGAAGCAGTACGCAAAGGGAGGTCACAGAATGTGGGGTGTTAGCTATGAAGGAGTGGCTGAGCCATATTTTTGTAACAAGGTGTCAAAACATCGGCACAAGTATATCAAAATACCATTCTTCAGAAGGTAGTTAAGCCCCAAAGTTTCAGTTACCGCGGACGTTCATTGACGCTTCAAAAACACGCAGCGAACACGTGGTCGGTACCGGGAGAATTAATAACACCATGTTCAATAATCAAGTATGGTCCTACCGACAAAACTCGGCACCGGGTCATATAATAGCCGGTATTGGTTCGAAGCGAACGTCTCGGACTTCCTCACAGCTGAAGACTGGCCGTCGTCTAGTCCCGATCTTAATCCGCTGGATTATGATTTATAGTAAGTTTTAGAAGGTACAGCTTTCTCTAAACTCCATGATAATTTGGAGTCCCTAAAACAATCCATACGATTGGCAGTGAAGAATTTGCCCATGGTAAGAGTGAATGCTTCTATTGATAACTGGCCTCAACGTTTAGGACTGTATTGCAGGCAATGAAGAGCACTTCGAATAAGCTGTTTATATTTATAATTGTTCTATAATTGTGAATTAAACGAACACACTGTAAAAGTAATAAATGTTATTGGCAATTAATTTTTTTTTTCTTTGTAACAGAACTCACGACTGGACTAGGTATAATAGAGGAAACCCAAATAGCTATTTTAAATAACATTTAGCTTTCAGGGTTTATTAAACACAGTTGTTTGTGGTGTTGTTTTTGATTTGCTCAGAGTAGGTACCCACATTTGGATAGAAAAAGAAAACCTATATTTCTCTCTTTTAACTTTGATCGCCTTAATTAAATGTTTTAATACAATAAATAAGTAGGTAATCTAATACTTTTTATTTTATTTTATGTGGTTGTTTGTATATATTTATTTAGTATAAAATATATATGTATGTAAAAGTATTTCGGTCTGATTTAATTTATGAATATAGTCTATTTCTATCATATAAGTAGGATAATAAATAGTATAAACATTTTTAAAGAAAAAAGCAAGGCAAAAAATTATATTAGGTTTTTTACAATCATGAAGAATATGCGAAAGGTGGTTTGAAGCAGGTTCTTACAAAAAGCACACTTAATCTCTGGAGCGGTGACTGACACATGAACTGACAGAGATAACTTTACAATGGAGCCAGTTCCATAGTTTTTTGTGCTAAATTCCCCCGTACATGAATTTATTATCGCCTTTCAATTTCTACATGGATAACTCCATTTGAGGATTCGTGTTTAAAAAATAGATAAAATGCTACTAAAATTCTTTTTTATAAACGTTAAACGAATGTACTGTGCATATTATTGTAACCAAATGAACATTTAGAATTAACATAATAAAAAAAATGAACGGATAATATTTCCAATTTTTTAATCATAATATTTATAATAAACTAGCTGCGCCCCGCGGTTTCACCCACGTTACTTTCGATCCCGTGGGAATATCGGGATGAAAAATAGATGTTGGCCGATTCTCAGATCTACTCAATGTGCTCACAAAATTTCATGAGAATCGGTCAAGCCGTTTCGGAGGAGTATGGCAACGAAAACTGTGACACGAGAATTTTATATATTAGATCTAATTTAGCACATCAGTCAAAAGCATGTCATTTACGGAAACTTTGTGAGTGTCAAGCGTGTTTCCCAGTACCACGTAATTACAGGTTATGTGAAGCGGCATTGTTGACAAGGGATGAATTATTATTGGTAGTAAGGAAGTGGGTGGCTGTCTCGTTACCGGCGGTGACAGGCATCCGCGACGATAAATTTTGTGCCCACACAACACAAGAGGACATCCTCGGAGATGTATCGATCCACCTTCTCATGTCTTACGTCAACGCCAATCATCTGTAATTGTGGCGCGGCATTGACACGTTGACAACGAAAATACATCATACTTTTTATGTCGCACATTTTGTTCATGAACATATTTTTTTTTTAAATTTCTTGTCAGGGCTCCGTAGCCAAATGGCAAAAAATGGAACCCTTATAGATTCGTCATGTCTGTCTGTCTGTCCGTCTATCTGTCTGTCTTATTGGGGCTTTGTAGTTGAAACTTGATGTACTTTGTAAACTGCTACTTAAATTTTGAATAAAAATAAATAAATTAATAAAATAAAAGAGGGGGGGG
>LUGF01050150.1:380606-417492 GCA_001625245.1 Calycopis cecrops
TGTGTTAAATTTTTATCGTAGTATAATAGTCACACTTTTACATTCATAAAGTACACTAGGGAAAATAACAATAAGTAGTACAATATTTTTCAAGTTAAGACTTCATAAAATCTATCGCATCGCTTAACTCATAATAGCTGCCCAGCTCTTGTTTCTTACGGATTAATTAATTAGTTTCGTGACAAAGCACGCTGTTAGCAAACTATTGTGCAAGTCTTCAAATCTCTACGGATCTAGAACTGTGATAATAAACCTTTGTTTCATTTCGATAAATAATTTAGTTCTTTTTACTCCACTGCGTCGTAATAATGTTAATACATTGAACGTATCTTCGTAGATTTCAGATTTCCAAACAGTTTGATGGATTTACAGAAGTCGCATTTGACAATATACATAATAAGTATCCTTAGATTCGTATTGTTAACGCTAGTGATACTGGGTACATTACAATCTATACAATTAATACGTAAAGCAAAAACTTCGGACCTACATTTTCACAAACATTGTTCGGACGGAGGAGTATGAAATTTGGCACACTTATAGTTTACGTGTAGGAGAAGTGCAGAACATTAATATTTAAAAAAAATAATATTTATAAAGTTCTTTAATTTAAAAAATAAAACATTGCACACTCTACCGTGCATTTAACACATTGACACCGTATAAGTATATTTACACTGTGACATTGATACATATAACACACATAATTATTGATGATTGAGTTTCTGTGTCTTTTGCAAGTGCTGAAAATTTTACACAAATTGAGTATTATACCGTCTTGGTGTAATAGTTACAATGATATAGCATGTCATATTAAGATATTTACTTTTCAATTACAAAATAGTTTAGTTTTTTTTTCTTTTTTTTTTTTTTATGATATAGGAGGGCAAACGAGCAGCCGGAGCCATTTTCATGACTACCGACGCCCACAAACTTCGGCGTACAGGCTATACAGATGCGCTGCCCTCCTTTCTCCTCCCACCTCCATGGGCCACCGGCTACTTACACACCGCACGAAACGCGACAGCACAGCTGTCACTTTACGCCAGTCTCGTGTAAGCGAGAGGTAGCGGTTAGGTGTTAAAATACTTTGATCGAATTTCGATCTTCATGGGATCACTACAGTACATTTTAGACAGTCAGGTGATTTTTTTTCAATTAAATGCACAAAAATCATACAGTAAGACACTTTACTCTAAACTAACTTATTTTATATTTAGGAGAAGGGGGTAACTAGCAGCCTGGGTTAGGGAGACATTCGCACAATTATTACTTTGCTCGAACAAGCCTAGTTCAAGCAGCGTGGCAATCTCTTGCTCAATCATAAAATCATCTATACACATAATAAACAGTGAATCTTGTAATATTATGTTGCTCGTACGCTACATATAAATCCCTTCCACAAAATGTCCGACCAAATAAGCAATCCGTTTCGCTCGGGTCTGGACAAAACCGAAGTGTTATTCGTGGTGAGCCGTGACCGAAAATCACGCCGATCATTTACACAAATGCGGTCAGATACGGACATTATCGGATTCCTCTTTGACACAGGCGTGTATTCCTAATACCTGTAGAGTGTAGACCGTGTAAATTTACGGTTCATACACAAAACAAATAGGTGAAAATAGCCGATGCTATATAAGAGAAGTAACGCAAGGACTTGTGTTACTGGTACTAGACAACAAAAATTTATTTGATAATATATTTTATGAACTTAAGAAAGTTTTTTTAAGTTTTTTGTTCTACAAGGGTGATAAGCGAGAGGCGTTAAATTAAACCACATCTATACGTATAATAAAACAGTAAAATTCGTGTGTCTGTATTTGAATTGTACATCCTACTAATATTATAAAGGCGAAAGTTTGTGAGTGTGTTTGTTACTCTTTCACACAAAAACTAATGAACGGATTTTCATGAAACTTTACAGTAATATAGTCTTCATATCAGAATAACATAATGTTAAAATTTATAGGGTTTTTTTATAATTTGGTTATAATATAACGATAACTGTCAAGTAAGTCGGAAAAAAATCAGCCCCCTGAGAGCAATATTGGCGTGCGCTGACCCAATCGTTGAAGTTACACAAAGATAATTACTGTAGAATTATTTATCTTAAATAGTTCTAAATAAAAGTCCGCGACAGCATACCTATATCTATCTTTTATGTGTAAGTCACTATGACCAAAATAGTGAACCAACCATTCAATTAAATTGGATATTTTTAACGATGCACATTTAAGAATATTTATAGAACTCTTATGAAAATTGATACATCTGTCACTTTACGTATTGTATGTAGATAAACTTTGTCTTTTACACTAAGTAATTTGGACGAATAGATTAAAAGTTATTATCACAATAAGATTGACTTAAACGGAATATTTAAGCGCCTAAAATGCGCGGCTACAAATTCGATTCTCAAAGCGGTTTATTGTTTCATACAATACGTATATATTTAATATAATATATATTTCAGTATAATATTAGATTATGTATAATAATAACAACACCATTTTTGAAGTCCGAAGTCCACGCGGGCGAAGCCGCGGGCGGAAACTAGTTGAATATATTTACGAAAAACTAATTGGGGGCGACGTTAAAATAGTGTTAGAACACTTTCATTTTTCCGTTCTTTCGTTTTTCCGTTTGTCCGTTTGTCTGTTTGTCCGGGCTTATCTCCGAAATTACTGGACAGATTCGAATGAAACTTTTTGTAGTGTATAGATACTAAGCCTGGTCAAAATCGAAAATAAATCACTTATTCCTACGGGAAATCGGAATTTCGGTACATTGCAAGCAAACAATAACAAATCACTTTCATTATAATGTTACTACGCTACGCGAACGAAGTCGCAGGCACCAGCTAGTATACTGTAAGTGCCAGTTAATCTAAAACTATTAAAAAAGTTACAAGTATACGAAAAAACTTTTTTCAAACAAGTTAAATAGCGAAAAAATGTAATCATACAAAGTATGATATGTACCGCACGGCTACAGCAAGCAGCAACCTTGCAGAGGATCCGGCCACTCATAGTCGCTATCAGCTGATGATACACATGTACGAAATAAGAAAAAACTTTTAGAAATTCCCGTGGTTATTGCTCCGATTGATCTGATTTTTGTTGTGTAGCCTAAATGATACAAAAATGATACACTAAATATGTGATTTCATTCAATGCCTCTCGCTGTTATCAATCTTTCAAAAATAGGTACATATAGTAGGTACATAGATAAACATCCATGACCTAGACAGAATTCAAACCTGGTGCAACATGTTTCGCTTATCTGAGCTCTGTGCCACTGCGCTAGCAAGTCGTCAAGATATTACCTTACATTCTACAGAGGTCATAAGTGACAAGCTCATAATCTAATACAACGTTGATAAAAGCGAGAGGCATTAAATGAAACCACGTATACCATAAATGTCTACTGTTAATTCGAAAGTATTAAAAAAGCTTACGGGAAATTTAAAAAAAATAAAAGAAAAATACTTACTTTTTTTAAATTTAATAATTAAGAAAAAATATAAACATTCTGTGGACTGACCTGAGACCTGCGTAATGAATTGGCGACGTCGATTTTCTACCTACACAGCAAAGCGCTCAGCTGGTGGAGCGATAACATCGCTGTCGGCATTCGATTCAAGTTGCCTACGGTTCCTAAGGTGTGTTGTTGTTGTCATATTGTAAGTAGCGTCGACATTGCGAAATCCATAATTTATTATTAGTTCCGAATAACCTTGTTATTTTGATGTCACTGACGGACACTCCAATTTGATATTAATGTATTTTAGATAAAGAAAAATCATCGATTAAGTTTAAGTAGTCAGAATAATGACTACTTAAATGATCATTAAAGTATAATCAATCACAACGTACATGTCTAACACAAGAACCAAACAATAAAATACCAATCACGTACTCGTGCCTCACACAGGCTACAATTATTCGTCAAACAATATATTATGTATTTCCGTAGGCAGTAATGAACCAGCTCCGGTCTGACCGCACCAACAGCTCTTGTAATTGCTGCGTTGAATATTCAGTGCGATCCACGTCTCCAGTACAGAGGTATTATGGACAGAGATATTTAGTGTCTCTATCCATTCGCACGGATTTACATTATTCGTAATCAACGGTCCCTAAGACTTGATTATAAATGTATTTTGCGCATGAATATTTAGTTACAGTCAAGTTGTTTAATGTTTTGAAATTGACACCTTAGATTAGAATTGAAACACGATGAAACGAGAAAAAACACCACGGCAAGAAGATTAACATTATAATTATCTTAATATAAAAAATCTTCCTTTACGACGTTTGTACGAGATAATCTCCGAAATACATTACTGATTTTGTTGGAATTTAGCATATCTGTCCATATAATATAATATATTTCATTTCGATTATACCAAGCATAAAAACGCATCACCATATCAACTAGTTATAAAAAATCTGGTACGACGGTGTTTAGTGTTCGAACTTCTCCAAAACAGCATTATAACTCATTAAAGCATTTTATTAACTGTTTTTTGTTTGCAATGAGTTTTCTATTTCGATGGTAATATCATATGTATAAAAAAATCGTATACTATACATCATATAACAAACATAATATAATAAATATTAAAAGTAACGTTAAACTCCCAATTACAATAATGTAATATAAAATTACGTACAAGCATCATTTATCTTTATCCTTAAATACATTAATACATAAACTAACACAACAAACAAAAAAAAAGTGATAAAAGCCCCCAAAATTCTTTCACCTATATTGATAATATATAGACAGTGCTTACAAAGGAAAAGCAAGTTAATTAAGTAACACAATCTAGTGCGGGGGCAGATGAAATCTAGGCACGTAATTAATTATATGATAAGGGATTCTCTTATAATATCTTTGATTTAACGCCCCCGGTGAGTACGTGTCCGAACTTAAATATATTTTCAGAAATCGTTCTGTCCAAACTACGGTTCCTATATATTTACCTAGAGTATCGTTTAATAAATTACTGGAAAATGTTTAGTCATTACTACTACCAATGATTAGATATAATTCGTGATTTTAAATGTAATTTATTAAGGCATATGCCACTTAATTGTCTATGCAGGGGGTCCCTGCGCGAGTTTAACTATGCCGTCAAATCGTTAGATATGTCAAAGCTTTACTAGACCGGACCATGGAAGTATTTGAGTATGCAAAACCTAAGTATCGCATGCCATCAATGGATTTGTGTTAAGGATAGCTTATAGATTAAGAATCCGAATCATGCCGGATAATTTTTTGTGCAATTTTTTATCCCCTTTACTCATACTCATTGAAGAATTCGATGGAATACATGGAATGAAGTCATTTTATAATGATTATGTCAAATGCTTAGTTTCTACCAATGATAAAAGTGATAATGGGTTGTTCAATGGTATAAAAATTTAATAAAAACACTTTTTATTATTTATAAATACACAATAGAAGAAAAAGGATTTAAATAGCAATATGTTCAAGCAAGACAAATAGCTACTAATTTTATACACGCGTAGTATAATTTTTTTTTTTACAATCATTATTTGTAATATTTACACAATGGAATATAAAATGATTCTGATTTTTTACAAGTGTACGACATTGTTTGACAATTAGCCAGACATTTACAAGGTTCAATAATTAATGATTCTGGCAAGGACGGCTCAGTCTTTGCTTTGGATGTAAGACGCCATTAACATTTTCATAACCAAATGAACAGTATAAACAAAATGAACAGAAAAAAGGTCAGACATAGGTAGGTATTTAAAAACTAAAAACTTATAGTTCTTGTTAAGTATGCTGGCGTAAATAAGAGTGTCCGCAAGGCACAACGAGGTTTCGCTGGTAGTCGATTGATGCCTGGTGATGCCACTAGCAAGAGATATATGAGCACGTCTCTAAATCTTAACAAAAGTAAAATTATTTCATTATCATTCTTTTCAGTTTAAAGCAGAGTTATATTCGCCTAAACGTAAGTTATTAGTATACGTGAGTTATTTGTTTTTCATGATTAGATATTAATTTTTAGCTAGTATGAACAGCAACTTTTTATAACGTGTAAAAATACGTGGTAGGGCTAAAAAGGTGCAATGTAGAGACTAATTAGTAATTAAACTATTATAATCTAAACAAATTATTAAAAAGATAAGATTATATTTCGTGTCATGTGTGAGAAAAGTAGCGTTTATTTGTTAAGAATACTTTTTTGTACTAGAGATTTGTAATGTGCTGTTCAAGTATCAAGAAATTCAGAATAATTACAGTACTTTTAACTATCTTTTTTTTAAATAAAATGCACTATAGAATTTCATCAAATCAAATGCAATTAATATTCCATTAAACCTTTCTAATATATTAATTAAATACTTTTTGCCCCTACCATGGGGCGTTCGTTAAAGTTAAATTGTACTTTTTAGCCCCGCGCTAACTTATACCAAGAAGGTTGATAAAATATTTTCATCTTACACATACGTACGATAGTACGTGTGTGGACTGTGGAAATACTTTGCTATGAATGATGTATGTGAATTTTTTTTATTCAAAATACTTAGAATTATAAAAAATAAAATTTGAAAGTCAATTAATAATCGATCACTATGATTAAATAGTGACTCACAAGCTAAAGCCAATTTTCGATTTAATATGATATTATTTTCTATTATTTCCCAAGTTTGGAATTAAATACACATTTGTTATCGAACAACGGCAAAGTTTTCTTCGTAACTCTTCGTTCTCATGTGAATATTTAGTATGATAACGTTACGAACACCGAAACTTGTTAATAATGTATTCACCCTCTTATGATTTTTAAACTTTGACATGGTAATTCGATAAATATTGATTTTACCCGTGTGAATCTTGTTTTTCTTGCTACCAAATGGCAAAAGAAGAACATATATTTTAAACAACAATATTTTAGAAATATTATTTTGTGAATTTGTAGCCATGTTCCATTCAATTATATCAAACGGGCCGTTCTCCTGTCTGTTTTCATGCACATATCACGCAATTTAAATTCTCTTTGGATATAATATTATGTTAAAAACGAAGTAATAAAGACTAGCATTTATTGAAAGTTTGTGCCTGTAAAATCAATCTAGTATAGAATAAAAACTAGATCATCAGAGCCAATGCACAGCTCAAACCGCTGGGCAGATCGCGCTGAAATTCGGCATGCTTGATGTTATGACGTAGGCATCCGCTAAGATAAAATTTTTAGAAATTCAACCCCTAAGGAGGTGAAATAGGATGTTGAAGTTTATATGGATTTCTTTGAAATTAAACGCGGGTAAAAACCACGGGGCACAGCACAGTTACTTTAATTATTTAGCGCCATGATATTTCAGCACATGCCTGCGGCAGCTAGTTTAGAAATAAAAGTTTCAATCAAAACTTTTTTAACTCCATTGCGAAAAAAATCATTTGAGCCCAATCAAAAGTTTCAGTTGCAGCCTTTTTCTAAACAAAATCAAATCCTAGGGGATCCTACGTTTTATACATTTGCGATATTTTAAATCGTATTGCAGGCTGAACGCTTTTTTCGTGTCACAGGCGCCGACGTAATACGGTTACGTTTAGTAAAGCCTGCGCTGAAGGGCACCACTCTGCGTTCGCTCACACGGCGCGGCTGCTGTTAATTCGTCTGTCTCTGGTGCTCGAAAAATAAATGTTCGGAATCAGAAATCCGTAGACTCGATGGTAAATAGGAAGCAAGTATAAAAAATCGAATGTCGTTTGTCTTACAATCATTTGATACTAATGTTTTTTGTTTGTTACTTGCAGTTTTATTGGGCCGATCGGGAAGGGTGTGTGCCTTTTCCGGTAGCCCTTTGAAATGGAAAAAAATGGAAAAGTAGCCTAAATGTATGAGAACTAAACTGACGTCTATGGGTTTCTTTAGCCATTAATAGGTTTACCTATTAATCACAATATCAAAATATTGTCACTCTAAAGAGTCGCGTAATCACTGATTCTTGTTGACTTGATGACTCAACAAAGACCACCAATAACATAGATAGAGATCGTTGCTTTACTATGTATTGTGTATATATATTATACATGTATGTGTGTAGGTATGTATATTGTGTGTGTGTAAATATATAATTTATATGTATTTATCGATTATATATTATATGCCGCAGTACCGAATATATTTAATATTACTATGTTAGTTGTGTTTTTATTATGTAGGTATGTATTATTTGTTGTTTGTACTATCAACTAAGGAAATTATTGCGGATATTCTCTCGAATGCCAAAAGGTTACCTGGAAGATATTGCTACCTGAGCAATAAGGTCGCCTTTTGTGTACATAATATGAACTAAGCATACCTTATAAGATTGTCTGTTTACATATTTGTGTACACAATAAAGAATAATTCATTCATTCATTATGTTCAAGCTGTTAACCCACCGTATGGTACCTTATCAGTAATCGATTAAAAATACACCACTATGAAGCACTTAAGCTTACCCATTGATTAGTATTCTGGCCAAAAAGACCTTTGACCCCAGCCGGCAGCACGTACATAACACATAATTTAATAAAGCGCATATATTCCTGAGAATGAAATATTCCGAAATATAAACGAAGTATTCATAATGAAATTTATTAAAGGCCTACGATTTACGTGCCTCGGCTGTACGCTCTGAATAATGAATGCCGCACTGCCGGCCGGTATTGCCTGCTTTTTAATTTTCCATTACAACATGAATAAATAATTGTACCGATGTGGGTATAGATACTGATATAATTGAATAAAACCCACACATACAAATGTTTATTACTTACCACTTAGACGTACCGTAATTTATCAGTCGGTAAGTGAAGTATATTGTGTTGTATGTGGAACTAATTTATCTTGTATTTCCAACAATCATCTTGAATAATATTTTTAGTTATTATTAAGTTAGACCTTTTTTAGTGGCGTGAGACAGGGAAAACATCATGAGCTCTCGTCAGCAACATGCTACGTAGAACAAGAAATTAGTTACCCGTAACTCGTGGCAGAACTTATCTTAATTTAACTTGATTACAATAATTTAAATATGGGAGAGTGCCATAAGCGTATCTTTTTTGATACTGGCATATTCTGATATCACAGATTAAAACTTTGACGGAATATTTTCTTCAGTTTAACCTGGATCATAAAGCTGTTTATATACTGAAAAAACTTATAATTATCATTTTACTTTTTACGCGTTGCAGGATCGAATATAAATACACGCCTAATATTTCCTTTTTGAAAATACTCTACTCAAATTTCTTCATTATTCGTGAAACTGAAATTTCAAATAAGAAATAAAAAAGTTGTAAAAGCTCTTATCCTAAGTAATATTGACCAATTCTGGCGTTCCTGATCAAGAAATACGAATTTAAGAATCTTAATTTCCGGCTTAAGGACACCGTAAGATAGCATTTAGATAAGTAACGAAAGATACCGCATATTTTCGCAGTATAATCTGTTTTTAACCTCTCGCCCGTGGAAAAAGGTCTATTTTTGGAGCGTACTGAAATTGTTTGGTGCATTTATATAAAATGAAAATTATTTCGAAGAAATATACATCTTATTTTTTTTTTAAATCGAAAAGCTACACCTCAGTAAGAAAAGCTGGAGAATGATACCAGTCTCTATTTTATAGTAATAGAGGGCAAACGAGCAGTCTGGCACTTTTTGATGAACACCGACGTAAATTCCTCATTCTTTACAACGGTCCATCGGAAATTCACGACCTTCACCTGTCACTTTCCAATGTTATGTAAACCAGTACGTCTCCGCTTGTGGCGACACAATTAAGCTGCAATGCAGCTGGATACAACTTTTTAATGGTATACTCTGTAGACAGAGGAAACTACTGTAATACTCCGTTTTTTTAATGTTAGAGACATGTGTAAATGTCAAATTAACAAATAATGATACAAGCCTTTCCGTGTATTTCTGACCTATGTTGACGATTTATTGAAACATAAATTAATGTCGATTTTTGAAAACAAAATAAACATTTTCTTGTACTACAATCATAAATTTACAACTATAAATTTATTAGAAATCACACTGGACGCCATTTTGTTAACGAAATGTCACAGGAAATAGTGTTTAAATGAAATGAAGTTTTTGGAGTTACTAACACTTCTATACATTGATACGTGAAGCCAAAACTTAGGTTACATTTTTACGAAAATTGCGAGGACGGAGGAGTATGAAATTTGACTCACTTATAGTTTACGTGTCAGAGAAGTGAAGAACGCTAGTATTATTTTTTTAACAATGTTTATAAAGTACTTTAACTTAATAAATAAAACTTTATACACACTACCATGATACATTTGACACATTTATATAAATGTAAGACACACGTAATTATTGATGAAGTTTCTGTGTGTCTTTTGCTACCTTAGATAAAGTATAAGTAGTATTTGCAGTGAGTACCTACGTTAGTATTACGATCTTTTGCAAGGTTTGAAAATTCTAAACAAATTGAGTACCGTAGTCACAAATAACATGTCATAATTGTGATATTAAGTTTTAAATTACAAAAAAGTTTAAATTAGATCTAATTTCGGTCTTCGCGGGTTCACTAGTAATAATAATTTCTTATATATGCATGGTTTAGAAATATATGCGTGGTACGGTTTTTTTTTATTAATATAACGATATACCATAATAATGTTGTAATATTGTTAATTCGCTTTATAGAACACTGAATGTGTTTCTGAAAGTTATAAAAAATGATAATTGTTTTTCCGATAGTGGCGCGACATTATTAAAATAATCACAAAACTAGAAACATTTCGCATGTCAATTTACTCTCTGAAATTAAAAAATAGACTATAGTTCCATGTACCTTTTGTTGACCAACAAAACATGATAGAACTAAGACTATTATTTTTTTTTTTAAAGTGTTTATTTGACATAACATACTCATAATGTTAACTTAGATACAATATACAAACAGTGGCCAAATACTAAAAATGTATTGAACACTTTGAGCTATACCGACAATAGTATATTATAAGGTTACATACATCTTAGATGAAGTATACATGTTACAAAAGTTAATACTGTCGGCAAATAATAAAGATTTGTTGGATGGATGGATGTTTGATTTGTTTTGTTGTTATATTTTTATCAAGTTGGTCTAGAGTTTTACCTATCTATTTAACTTTGTTTATGACCCTTAGAAGATCAAGTATAAAAATTATGTATTAATAATATTACTGTGATATGTGTATATAAACGTGTATGTATATAAATTGTAAAACATAATATGTCTCTGTCAAAATTATTGTCATTTGTTTTTTGACAGCGTATATAATAAAATATTAAAAATGTATGGAAATTGTTCTAGATATTTTATTCTTTTTTTTTTCAGAATTCAAAAGTTTCCAGAAAAAAGGCACATCTAAAAAAAATCCACACATGTTAAGTTATTGATCAAAAGTTGCTTCAACTAATTTAAGTGACGAGGGTCAAATAGAAGGTCTTTTACGACGCTCAAAGATGTTTAATAATTTATGTGTCTCAGAATATTTTATTCGGCAATGAGAAATACCTAAAAAGCGTAAAAATGTTTAAGTAAGAGCTATAAAGATGTGGTTACACCTACGTTATTCTTTATTCACTCCGTCGACATTATATTTCCTTTCTATTAAATAGTATACTCACGTAGTACCTACATAAATAAGTATTCACATTATTTTAATAGTCTTAGGAGGCAAACGAGCAGTGAGAACCATTTTCATGACTACCGACACCCATAGACAACCGCATAGAGTTCTATAGATGCGTTTCTCTCCTTTCTCTTCCCTCAGGCAGTCCGACATCGCCGGAAGGAAATCTGGCGCAGAACTTGCGAGGTCTCGTAGGTCTGAATGTGTTATCGTGGGCAATAGAAATCGAAAAATTCCTTGGACTCGATCCCTAACTATCAATAGCTGAACATCCGAACTTGGGGCAGGAATCTAAATTGTAGCCTCGTCATGAATACAATATGTATATAATTATATAATGATAATGATCTAATCATTCTCGCAACCAAGTCGAACCGGTATTTCCGGACCGATACAACCTAGGGATCTTCAAGAAAAAAGCTAATTCTTTTCTCAAAGGCCGACAACGCTTCTGTTAGACCTCTGGTGTTACGGATGTCTGTGGGCGTTGGTGATCACTTTACATCGGGTGACCCAACTGCTCGTTTGCCTCCTATGCTATATAAAAAAAATAAACCAAGACGAACCGACACAGTCATATTACGCTAAAATTGATCAAGGTGAATGAAATGTATTTTTTGACTACAATAAGATGTCAAAAAAGCTCGGTAAACACATTTTACTTTTGGTTCAGTCGGTTACAAACGTACAAGGCTGTCAATTAAACTATATCTGATAACCTATAGTGGTTTATGCGGCTGACCAAATGCGGTCGACCGCATGTGTGTTATACAGTCCTGCAAAGAGCTGACGAGCTATTGTCGACACTAACATAATAGATAACTTTTACACAATATTTTGCACTGTATTTAGTTCTACTCAGGTATAAGTTGCTGCTGCATAAAGGAGGCTTTTTAGTAAGACGAAGTGCCACGCCGTATTGCAGACGAATGGAGCTTACACGACCGGGGAGGAACCACTCGTATACACGATACTTGTACCAGCCAAAATTGACAGCTGTGCTGTCGCGTTTCGTTGTGTGTAAGTATACGGTGGCCTCTGCACGGGGAGGAAGGAGGGCTCGTTTGCCCCTCTATACAACTAAAAAATAAAAACCGGCCAAGTGCGAGTCCGACTCGCACATAGAGGGTTCCGTAATCCAAAGGTAATGCATGGCTTTCAATTATTGTAACTTTACGCCTGCCGTTTAAGTTGTCAAACTTATATAAGCGGTTGCTCACACACATTTACTAGGCTCCGCACAATTAGTAGGTTCCGTTTTTTCTCTTTGAGATACGGAACCCTAAAAAAGCTTACATGAACGGTACTCGCTCACACAAAACCGCCCAAAAATAGCAAAGACAGTGATAAAATAGTAGAGACTATACTGTCGCACTCCAAGCTATGTGAGTTTTCGGTGGCCCAATACAGGAGGAGGAAAGGAGGAAAACACCTCCACCTAATATGTATGGGTGTCGGTAGGCATCAGAAGCTGCCGACTGTTTTGCCTTCACGTGACCTCTTACCTTTATTTGTAACGTCATTTTATAATTTCTGTTTTGTGTGATGCGCGGAGATGCTGGAGCACCGCTGAAATCTGAAATAGCAATTCCACTAATTTTAATTTTAAAACGAAATAATCAGTGAAAAAAGCCTTTTAACGTGTTATTATTATTTTATTCATCCTATACTAGCTTCCGCCCGCAGCTTCGCCGCAGTGATATCTCAAAAACTATTTATCTGATTGATATAGTGTAAGGAGCAATTTTAATCTGCATTAAATACAATCATAAGCTAACTAACATATTCATTTGGATTAAACCTGAACTAAAGACAATAGATTTGAAAATAACGTAATAATTTTAATTAAAAATTTGAACATAAAAGGGGTTACTGTAAATCAACGGTAAGAGATAGAGATATGCTATCTCGGACTTTTTTGTAGATTTTTTATAGATTTTTAATTTACTATATTTCAACTATATCTTTGCTAGTATTTTATCTTTTAAAATTTACTGGGAGACTTTCCTTGCAAACGCCGCGTTGTTGTGGAAAGCTCCCAGTAATTTTTTTGAGACCTCTTCAATATTTAACGCCGTATTTCTAGTAATTTACATAAAAACATAGTAAATTATGTAACTTAACGTTCCCCAAGAATTTCTCTTTCTATTGTTGAAAAAAAATATTTATATTAGAAAGTAATTATTATAAATTTTAGTTAGTCTACATGTGTAGGGAGGCACGTTCACTCGCTCTTGAACGACATGTGGTAGTTGTAAAAAAAAAATTACGCGAGCTTTCGCCACTATTCTATCAATATGTAGATTTAAGTTTAATTTGCAATTTATAAGGACACTCAAATTAGATATTTAACTCTCCTTTAATAATGTTTTGTTACTTAACGAGTAATTAAAGTTTATGTACTTTTTGTTCTTTGTGAAGCTAACATAATTTTTACATGTACTTAAACTTAGTACCAGATTGTTTTCATTGCAATAGTCAGTTAGTCTTTTTAAATCACATTGAAGAAGTTGGCAATCATCGACAGATTTTATAGTCTTAAACACCATGAGATCATCTGCACATAATAAAATAATGACCTGAATAATCAATTACTGTCACGAAATCATAATTTATTTATGTTAAAAAGAACAGGGGACCTAATATTGATCCCTGAGGGACACCAGAAGTAGCCCGAAATTAGTCAGATTGGAATACTTTACACACAACAGTTTGATTTCTATTACTAATATATGAATGAAGCCAGCGCAATAGGTTTCCTTTTATATCCATACCTATATGTGATCTTATTATTATTAAATATTTATAAGAGATATATTACTTATACTTAGTGATTCAACAATAATTAGTAAATACCACTAAATTCGTCGCGGCAACTTTTGTTTAAAAAACCATATTCTTCCGGTATATAATAATGTTTATGCTATGTACCCAGTCTATCAATTGTAAATGGCAAAAGGTTTTTTTACGTTCTTTTTGTGTTTCGTTTCAAAGCAAAAATTTAAAGTTAAGTAGATACCTAATTTTAATTTTAATCAGAATCGCTACTGTATTAAATGAACTAAACGATTTTCATTTTTTAATTATCTGTTTATATTCTTGTCAAAGTATTGACAAAAACAAATTATAAAAGAACATTCTTCTCGAATTTTCCTACATATTCGATGAGTTTTAATAGTAAAAGGGGACAAACGAGAAGTTTAACGTGCGCCTTATTGTTTTGCAGCTTTATTGACCTCTTTTCCTTCTCCCCTCGAAGACACCGCCGGAAACTCACAAGCGACACGAAATGCGCCAGCACATTCACTTTAGGGCGCTATCATAAGAGCGAGTCGTAGTATGTTCTGTCTTGTTGTTTATATTTCAATAACCATTTTGACCTACACATTATGAGGAAGGGCCACAGCACACACGAGACTTTTTGACGCGGCGACCGGTTATTTAAAGCTTTCTTCTCACTGCGCGTGCTACTACCCGCCGCGCCGCTCCACGCGTAAGGACGCGCCACGCGACACACTGCGCCACCCAACGGAAACTGGCGCGGCGCGGCGCGTACCTACCTTCTAGCTTCAAACCACTAAGCCTCAGTTTGATTCAGACTGCGAGCGCAGCGCACTATGTCTTGTGAGTCGAATTGCCACCTCCAGCCATGGAGCAATGCCACTGAAGAAGAAGGCATGGCTGTTGCATCAGCCGTTTTTGTCTTATTTTGTGGATATCGTATACTTAATAAAATTAACAAAAAGAAGAAGAGGCGTTGGTCGATGTCAACGTTCAATAAGAGCCGGGCAAGGTTTGTATTTGGTCAATTGTTTGTACCTCAACGTCAGACGAGTCAAGATGAAATGAACGGTTTCAATCGTGTTCGTCTAGGCAGGCACACGTCGCGCCCCGCGCGCCCGCGTCTACAAGCGCGAGCCAGCGCCGCGCCTTTGAAGTTACCGACTTTTAGCGGATAGGTCGCGCCGCGCCGCGCCGCGCCTAGCTCTTCGCACTGCGCGGGACGCGTGCGGGCGCGGCGCGGCGCGGGCTAACACGCGCAGTGAGAAGCCAGCTTTAGACGCATTATAGAAGCTGAATGCAGCGTCTACACGCGGTGAGCGCATACTTCAAGAAGACCAGACATGGCGATTTCGTATGTCAATAATTGTCAATATACGTCTAAACGCAGTCGAGAGATCGTGATACTGCATCTAGCAGTCGCAAGACTCTACTGCGGCCAGTTGCAGAGATTCGTTTAAACGTGCGACGTTGTCTAGTACTGGTACTACACAAGTAAACCCCTACGGTACCTCGCGCGAGGCTAGGCTAACATAGTATAATAAGTCCACTTATATTATTTTTATTATTATTACATCTACTTTCAATGAAACATTTTTGGTTTTGTGTTTACTAGAGTTTGTCCAGCCAGTTTTAAGTATTTCTGGTACAATCAGGCATTGACATCTCTAGTATTTTATAATCTATGGTTTCGATTTTCATTTTGACAAATAATCAGTCGCAAATTTATTATCAATTTATTTGTTTGTGTCGATATTTTTAATAAGTCTATATATTTTTTAAATATGCCTTGGAGTTGGGAGTGTAAGTCGAAGCTCGTTAAGCAGAACCCATTAAAGCCCACCACTCCACGCATCACATCGAAACATTTTTATGTTCCTGCGCCAGATTGCTATGAGACTCCAACAACGTTTGGTAAGACAAAATGATTTTATATTGTCTATAGATTTTAAGGAAAGGAAAATTGGGTTAGGGCCTTATGTTGAGTCGCCTTTTTTTACGGCAATTTGACGGCACATCTCCGGCAACTAAAAAATTACATGAGACGGCTTTAGAAATAGTGTTTTTATTCTATTGAATTAATATTACTAACGTATGGAACCGACACGCCGAAGAAAATTTTTACTCCACAACAACTCGTTTAATCACTCATGTGACGTCTAAGCGATCGCACGTGAGCCGAAATTGTTACAAAAATGCCGTATTGCGTTTTAAAAATGTTTAAAAATAAATTTACTGCAAAGAAAAGATAGCAACAATACTTATCATCAAAATAAAGTTAAGTAAACACATTTTTAATTAAATGCAACCAAAATCTTGTTTTCTAAATAATTTCTACATTTTGTTAGAAAGTAATAGATTATGAAAAATGAACCGTACAGATAGGACACGTAGGTACTGTCCCCATGGCGCTGTCTTAGTTAGATTGTATGTTAATGTGAAAGTAACATGATTACCCCCTAAGAAAAAGTTAAATGTGGTATAAAAGATAGCTATTAAATTAAATGAAGATTAGATTGATCAAAAAGAAATAGTGAATACAAAAGTATTTTTTGAAGAAGCTATCGATTATTCAATTTCTGTTTTACGTGTACTGGAAGCAATGAAACGGCATTTTTCTCACTTGGGGAAGTAGTAGTTTTCGTGAAGAAACAGTCGGCAAGAATATCATCTCTGTCAGCAATATCATCACAAAGCCACGCTCTAATCCAGATGCCGAGGCAGCATCGGAGCAGTCGCAGAATCGCCGATCACCGCGGCTAATAATAGTATTATGTGCGCTGTCGCCCTAATAAATACTGGTTACGTACAAATTTGTTTGATTTTAGGCTGGAAAATAACTTTGATATATTATAAATAAAATATATTATATTGATAAATCACTTCAGTTTTTAAATATTGTCTTCTATATTTGATCATAATATTATGTGATTTACTGGACAAGGAACCTGTTAAGGCTGTCACACATTATGTAGATGCGGTAAGATATCTATGTCTGAGCACATATCTGTCAATATCGCTCTGTAAATTAAACTCAAAGAGCACAATACACTACGCAGATCATAATATATATTTTACCGTCATGTATCTGAAGGCACAGACATTTATTGAAGGACGATTATATATAAAATCTTGTCGTATCTGCTTTGTATGTGACAGCCTTTAATATATGTAGGATTATTATACTACTAGCTTCTTCGCCCGCATGGATTTCGGACTTGAAAAATGGTGTTGTTGTTATTACTATACATAATCTAATATTATACTGAAATATATATTACATTAAATATTACATACTTATTGTATGAAACAATAAACCGCTTTGAGAATTGAATTTGTCGCCGCGCATTTTAGGCGCTTTAGATATTCCGTTTAAGTCAATCTTATCTGATAATAACTTTAATCTATTTGTCCAAATTACTTAGTGTAAAAGACAAAGTTTATCTACATTCAATACGTAAAGTGACAGATGTATCAATTTTCAGAAGAGGTCGATAAATATTCTAAAATGTGCATCGTTAAAAAATATCCAATTTAATTGAATGTTTGTTTCACTATTTTGGTCATAGTGACTTACACATAAAAGATAGATATGTGCTGTCGCAAGCTTTTATTTAGAACTATTTAAGATAAATAATCCTACAGTATTATCTTTGTGTAACTCCAACGATTAGGGCAGCGCACGCCAATATTGCTCTATCGTTATATTATAACCAAATTATAAAAAATACCTACAAATTTTAACTTATTATGTTATTCTGATATGAAAGCTATATTACTGTAAAGTTTCATGAAAATCCGTTCAGTAGTTTCTGTGTGAAAGAGTAACAAACACACTCACAAACTTTCGCCCTTATAATATTAGTAGGAAGTAGGATGTTGGTCATACTAAAAATTTGCACTGCCTAAAGACTTGTGTACTAAAAGTTGTTATAAAATTAATACTAAGACCAAATTTCCGAAAAGATAGTAGTTGATAAAAAGGAATATTCAATATATCGTAAACAACATTACACTTGATACACGTAACACGTCATATAATTTTTAGACATACCTACATCATAAAGTACTTTTTGAATGCTTACTTTTTGAAATAAAGCTTGAGAGATTATTTTTTATACACGTAACTATAATAATTTGAATATACTCAACAGTAATTGTATCTGCGCAGGTTCAAAAGGTAATGTGTCAGTTCTGCGGTTTTAATCTATAGGATGTCATCTTAATGTCATCTTTTCACAATATTTTGAACAAAACGTCTAAGCGCCATGAAATTTACGGCGCATATGATCGACGTTTTGATCACGAAAATAAAAAAAATTATGTCTTAAAACTGTGTATATATTATTAGTTGGATTAAACAATAGTGTTAGATTTAGCGCTACAGCGAGACCATGGTCATCACAGCGTTTCCACCGCGCAGGACAAACCACCGCTGACATTACGATGCGACACATTTTTGGCTTGGCATTGCTTCTATATACGTAGTAGTAATAACTCACTGGTCTATTCTACCGAATTCACTTTCACATATGTAAAACTCAGCTCAAGTTAAGCCAGCGCCGAAAAATGTATTTCATATAGACAAATTAGATTAAAATATTAAATCGCCTAATATTAAGTGCATATCTATAGGAACATCCTTTTATACAAGCTGCACAATATGAGAATTTAAGTACAGAGAAATTAAAGTTCAAGTCCGAGACGACAACCGCAAACTACAACCACATGCTGCACCACGCGACATCACAATCATTATGAAACTGTATCCTCATAAGAATCGTTTGTATGTTGTGCTAATTAAAAACCAAATTGTTACCAATCATTTAATTAATATTACATGCCGTAATCACGTCTTGTGTAAATGTATAGCACACGTTTAAACCTTAGTGGATTTTAATGCTATTATGTATTTATTATATTTAATATTCTATCTGTTGTGTTAATAATTAATTTAAAAAAAATATATGAATATCTATGAACGCCACGCTCGGACTTGTACCTTTATACCGATTTACATATCTTAAGTCTGTGAGAAGAGACTGTCTGTAGTTGTTGCCATTTGATCCACTTCATATCAATGCAACAAAAATAGTGCTATATATTCTAATGTATTTAGAGCGTTTACGCCTAGCGCTCGATGTTTTATGTAATTTATGGATAATTCAAATCCACACAAACGGATCGCCGTGTGAGTAGCATATATATAGTGTTAGTATATTCTATAGTCAAATTAACCCACTATGATCCACGTACTGAATTGATTTTGTTTGCGACCAGTGTTTTAAAGCAGTTTTAAAAAAATTACAGAAAAATAATAACTATACAATAATCAAAACTTTAAATGTATGATTGTAAGGAATATGCTCTAGTTTATTGGTAAGCTATTATTATATTAAATAAATAAGGTATATCGTCGAAAAATACATTTAAAATTTGAAATTTATTTCACATTTTTTGAATTTTAAATTTCTTATCTATGATAAGATACCAAAAACAATTTTTTTTTCTACTAACTATTATCCCAAGGATCTTATCAAGTGGTTATTATTTTTTGTTAATTATATATTTTAGTACTTTTATGATATTTGGAGCTCCGAAACTGACGCTAAAAGGGAAATTAACAAACTTCTAATAAGTAAACATGATATAATGCGTACATACTAAATTAATTGAAATATTTTTTCAACTAACTATTTAGACAACAAAATGTCCTAAAATTATATGTATGTAACATAATATGATATAAGATGAGTGGTTCATGATTTTAAGGCGTTTAAAAAGTACTGTTTTCAAGGCAAATTGCGTTGGAAGCGTAAACGCTCTTAATCAGTGCTACATGAAGTAAATTATACTTTACTCTGTAGGTTATACTTTAATATCGTTGATGTTTACTGCCTTTAAAAAAAGAAATAACTATCCATTTCTTATAATAATTATCACATACTTTACATTAATAATAAACAATTATTTTATAATAGCTAACTGTTTATAACTATATTATCTTTATTACTTTCTTACCAGAGCGCCAAATATGTTTTGTCAAATATTAACAAAAGTTATTGAAATTATTTATTATGTTTTATTTATTATTAATAATTAATTTAAAGTTTTCCATAAGGTAATTTTTTGTTAAAAGTTATATATTGAATAATCAATATATAACAAAACTTACAATAAATACAATAACATAAAGGTATTGAATTCAAGCTACTTACAAGGACTTATTACAATCAGTGATATTGGTTTCAGGTGGCAAAGGTTATTCGAAAATAAAACGAGCTCCCGATTATACGTTTGGTCTCCTGACTCCAAATATTGCTGATAAGCCACTGTTGGGTAATAACAAACTGTTCGATGTTAGCAAATTTGGTCCAAAGGGTAAAGTATATTTTTTTCTTTTATATAATGTTAGAACTATGCTATGTAGAAAGAAAAAATTAAAAAGAAAGTGTATAAACATATTGTGATACCGGAGATACTCTATAATATGGTCTTGTGCCAACACATTGTCATTAAAATAATCATATATTAAATTGTATTACAATTTAATAAATGATTATTCGAACAATATTTCATCATCCACTCGGCACCATTCCCTATTTGTACAGGAATTTATAAACAGGCAAAGAATCATAATATATTAGGAGCCAACGTACTGTAATTAACACACTCCTCACACGCTCTCTCAATAAGCTACAACTCTGTTAAGTTTACGATTTTAATATCATCTCGAGAATAAGTCTATCATTTCTTCCGACATCAGCTACATCTCGTACTCAGCAGGAGCACACGGACAACCAGGTGGCAAAGTCTAGCCTTCTTATTTTGGAGGTTGTATAAATGTTTTTTTACTTCTAAACCAATTTATATTAAACTATTCAATATAATTCGTCTTGTCTTTATTGGTAACGTCTTGAAGATCCATATAACAATTTAATTACAATATTTATTAACAGAATAGCACCTACAACGCAACACATAATAATTTTTTTGTACAAAATGAAGTAATTCTTTCAGGTAAATATAGAATAAAGCACGGAACCATATCTGAAAGTATGTACAAGCCGCAGGATAAGCATGAAATGCCGGGACCTGCCACTTACGCTCCGCTATTCAAAGTTCACCAAAAGCGCTCCCCAGCGTACACTATAATGACTAAACCACGACCTGTCAAACGAGCATTTCCGACCGAGTGGACCCCATCGCCGAATATGTATTTAGCGGAAAAACCAACAAAGTAAGTCTATTTCTTAGAAATATCCGTTTAGCGAACAGACCAACGATGTAAGTCCGCTCGTCATGAGTCATTTATTTACTGTAGAGGTCAACGAAGTAAGTCTAACTGTTATAAATATCCGTTTAGCGGACAGACCAACCATGTAAGTCCGCTCGTCATGAGTCATTTATTTACTGTAGAGGTCAACGAAGTAAGTCTAACTGTTAGAAATATCCGTTTAGCGAACAGACCAACGATGTAAGTCCGCTCGTCATGAGTCATTTATTTACTATAGAGGTCAACGAAGTAAGTCTAACTGTTAGAAATATCCGTTTAGCGAATAGACCAACGATGTAAGTCCGCTAGTCATTAGTCATTTATTTACTGAAGAGATTGACGAAGTAAGGCTATTTGTTAGGAATATCCGTTTAGCGAACAGACCAACGATGTAAGTCCGTTCGTCATGAGTCATTTATTTACTGTAGAGGTCAACGAAGTAAGTCTAACTGTTAGAAATATCCGTTTAGCGAACAGACCAACGATGTAAGTCCGCTAGTCATTAGTCATTTATTTACTGTAGAGATTAACGAAGTAAGGCTATTTGTTAGGAATATTCGTTTAGCGAACAGACCAACGAAGTAAGTCCGCTCGTCATGAGTCATTTATTTACTGTAGAGGTCAACGAAGTAAGTCTAACCGTTAGAAATATCCGTTTAGCGAACAGACCAACGATGTAAGTCCGCTCGTCATGAGTCATTTATTTACTGTAGAGGTCAACGAAGTAAGTCTAACTGTTAGATATATCCGTTATAGCGAACAGACCAACGATGAAAGTCCGCTAGTCATTAGTCATTTATTTACTGTAGAGATTAACGAAGTAAGACTATTTGTTAGGAATATCCGTTTAGCGAACAAACCAACGTTGTAAGTCCGCTCGTCACGAGTACCTTCTTTTAGTGTAGAGATTAACGAAATAAGTCTAATTGTTAGGAATATCCATTTAACGTACAGATCAAAGAAGTAAATATGTTAAGAATGTGTATTAGGCAATTTTTTTGGACCAAAGTAGCAAATAATTTCGTTACGTGTAATTAATTAAAGTAGACCGACGAACGAAGTAATTTTCATCGTCACGAATATGTATATATTTTTTTTTTTATGGTATAGGGGGGCAAACGAGCAGTTGTAGCCATTTTCATGACTACCGACGCCCATAGACATCGGCATATAGACTATACAGATGCGCTGCCCCCCTTTCTCCTCCCACCTCCATGGGCCACCGGCTACTTACACACCGCACGAAACGCGACAGCACAGCTGTCACTTTACGCCGGTTTCGTGTAAGCGAGAGGTACCTCCCCGGTCGTGCCGGCCCAATTCGGCTGCATGCAAGCATACAGCGTGGCACTACCTCTTACTAAACAACAATTTAGCGGACAAATTAAGGAACTAAGTCTTCGTCATTTGTATAAAGTGAATAGACTAACGAAGTAAGTCAGCTTGAAAAGAAGTAAGTAATTTATTTAGTGGTTAAACTAACAAAGAAAGTATCTTCGTAAGGAATGTGTATTTTGCGGATAGACAAACAAATTAAATACCTACGTAACATAATTTAGCGAATAAACCGACGAGGTACATCCGGTACGCACAAATAATTTATTTTGTCCGTTAAATAAATCAACGAAATAAGTCTATTCGTCACCAATATGACGTATTGAACGGATAGACCCACGAAATAAGTCCGTTTGTTATCAATAATTTAATTAGTGGTCAGACTAATGAAGTAAGTTTCTTGGTCACGTATGCGTATTAAATGGATATACCGACGAAGTAAACCTCTTCGTCACGTTATTTAGCGGACTGACGAAGTGCTGTCGTCCTGAATTATATAAGTGTAACTATTTAGTGGACATCTAGTTTGGCGAAGTCCGTTTCTTTGTAACAAAAGTGTAAATTTTAGCAGAGATACTATTGGAAGCCTACCTCCTCTACCTGTCTTCGTCCGCTTGTTTTATGGGAAGAAGGTAATCTATACCTACCAAGGACGTTAAATAAAAGGCGGACGGAGTCTCTTCATACAGTAACTAAAATCCCATAGAATGCTGACACGTACATTGTCGACATTATTATTATGGACATTAGTATTTTAGTCACCATCCATTACACTCCGTACCAATGTCTTGTTTGACAATTTTTAGAAAATGTTGTATTGTTACACGTAAATCAATTAAAGATCGATAAAGCCGATGATATTACCGAGATGTAGAGAATAGCTGTGGATTTCGCATAGATCGTTGGTACTTTAAAGTCTTAACTCACTTTTTAATTGGTGATCAAGTGAACCATTTAAAATTTTGTGTAGTGCGCAAAAGTCGCTAATCTATCGTCTGATCTCTAGACTCAAAATTTCTAACTTTTTGAATGAATCTTCGTAGCTTCTTATTTTACGTCTTATCCCAATCTTAGAACAAAACACTCTAACGAACCGCCACTGTATGGCTTCTATTTTTTCAGTGTGTTCTATATCCCATATATGTCCCACACAAACTAACAATATTCGACATATATATAATATATAAGGGAAGGTTTAAAAGGTGAAACAAAAATTTCGTTTTCCCATAGAAACTATTCCTACCTGTCTAACATTTGATGTTCGTAATGTCGTTCAGAAATCAAATAAAAATAAAAATTTAAAGAATAGTTTAAAATAAATAACTAATGGCCGATTTTTCAGTGATAGGATAAATGGTTGGATAATTAACTATATATCAGTTAATTATATATTTTGTGTATTTATTAGTTAAATAAAATTTTCAATTTTTCAATCGTCTAAACTAAAAAATAGTTATTCTCTCCTATTTCCTGTTCTAACGGCCAGGGGCCAGAGCTCAGGATGAGAATCTTACCCCATTTCACGGTTTCGACGTTGTAGTATGGACTGTTCAGAGACATCCGGACCGGAGAAGTCTGGCCATTTTACCGAGGCCAGACTGTCGCTGGAGGTATCCTTTTGCCTCCAATTATAGCGGCTGAAGACACCCACCTAAGGGCTTAGTCTGTATTGCACTTCCGACAGCCACATAACATTACACTACATATTTTCCAGTACAACAAGACCAGACAACGCCTGTCGAGTCAGCTAGTGACTAAAAGTGTAAATGGATCTTAAAGTGATATTTTTACTTTCATAATATAATAATAATATTATCCTCCTAGCCGATTTCGGCTACGGCGGCAGTCTCTATAGAGACGAGCCAGATGCGCAGGACATATTATAGTGCACAAGTGTGCGCGCAGACACAAGTGCACTCTCTATTCCCTCACTCTCATATTCCGATGGGACGGCAGTCCGACACGACCGGCGAGAAATTAGGCGCAGGACCGACGGCTTACCGTGCTCTCCGAGGCACGGGGGTGTGTCACCGCCAACTTCCTGACTCCGGACTGTTATTAGAAATTGAAAAATCCGACCCGGGATTCGAACCCAGGACTTCACGTCTGTGGTTGAACACGCCACCACTACCACTAGACCACGAGGCAGTCAAATATAAATATATTATGAAAGTATTTTTTTAAATTATGATAATTATTATAACATAAAAAAATAAAATATTGAAAATACATCATGACGGTAGATATTTGATTGCAATTGTAACTCCACACCAACCAGGGCAGCGCCAGCCTACTCTATGGGTTTGAAGAGACAGGAATATCAGATCACAGCACAAGGTGGAGATTATAATCCCAAATTTAGTTTTACTATCAAGAGCGCGCCAACATATTCGTTTGGAGGGGCTGGGAAACTTCATAAACCAAAAATACTATCACCGGCACCCAATGTCTATTGTGAGAAAAAGGTAATTGATTTCATTTGTTTACAGATTCATAACAGGGCCGCTTTTTTCTTTAGTAGTGTTAACTTAACATTGAGATAACTTCCTCATGCTTACTATGATGAAGCACCCGTTTTTTTCGTGTAGAAATACACGCGAGTATATACACGGGTAAACGCATAATTCCGTGTACATTCGAAAATCTTATTTTAAAGTTGCCTCGACATAAATAACACGGACTCGCTGTGTGTCCGCCTGTGTTACAGCTGTCTATTCTTTAAATTGAATTACTGGGAAATAAAAGACGATGCTTATTGTAGTGTGTTGGATAACATATTACTATACATTAGCTGTGCCACGCGGATTTACCCGTATACATACTATCTTAAGAGAAACATTATTTTTATGATCTACGGGGATTTCATCAATTAATAGAGTTATTATCAAAGTCCGTTTAGCCATAGTCAGGTACCTAATACACTGAATAATCAAGCAAGCAGAAATTGTAAAAACTGTTGGGACAAGAAGTGTTATTGATTCTAAGTATCCCCAGACAACTTCTTCTCGAATAGCTTCCATGTATTGAGATTCTACCTTTTTTAAGCTTTCTTGTATGTAATGGGTTTAAGGATCTTTGTATTAATACTCGCGATAGTACTAGTGTATGTGTGTGAACCTATTTCACTTTACCTGTTGTAATAACTAGAAGCTATAGAGCTTTATGCAAGTTCTAAATGAGGATAACTATCTGTTATAACTGTTGATTCTTGATCTCTATCTTCCCACTCAGAGTCTAATTTATCATTGATCTTGAAAGATAACGGAATAATTAAATCACATTTTAAGGATACAATACTGTCTAAGTTTTGACGAAGTTTATGTAGCGTTTAAATTTTTCTGCTGCAAAGCGAACAAAATTTCATTTAACTTTATAATGCCATGTTTTTCCACGCAAGTTTAAACATGCACTTTGCTGTTCATTCGCATGTGTTGTTTGCCTGTTTGCCTCCTGAAGCTACATCAGTAATAAGAAGGAAGCAAACGAGCAGTGTTATAGCAATACCACATTTACATTTTCCCCTCACACCCGCAGCATGAGTATTATGATGAGTTGCTTTCTTTCCCGTCTCTCCTCTTATGGACATTCGAAAACTTACAAACGTCACAAAACGCGACAACCGTGATTTAAATTAGGTAAATTACAACTGTAATTCTGCACAACACTACATCTTATGAATGTAGGTATCTAAGGTATATTTTCTTTCATTTTTAACATTTCTAAAACTGAGTAATAAAACATGCACTAGTGCTTTACACAGAGGTACACAAACTCGTAGGCGTACGCGTCGTGTCAAACTTATTGCGATCAGTGAGACACAAACCTTATTTTTGCAACTTGAAATAATTTGTTTCTGTCTCTTTATTATGATTTTTGTTAACAGATGTTTTATAATAAACCTACATCACCGGCGCCATCTTTTGGAATTCGTCACTCTATCTACTTGGGTAAGCAGACCCAGTATTTGAAGCCATCCAACTTGAGCATCCAAATTAGTGGCAAGTAAAATGTTTCATATACCACTTATATTATTACGGTATTTTATAACATTCTACTAAATAAAAGTATATTCTAAATAAGTGTATTTTATTTCCTTTTTATCAACATTTAACTAAATTCAGAATTTGATATTTAATCTTCGAGTAAATGAGATAACTACAAAATATGTTTTTTTTATTTATTTTTAAATTATTAGCTGCGCCCCGCTGTATTACCCCCGTTAAATCTATCCCAGTATATATTTTATGTTATTCATTATGTTAATTTAGGTGTGTAGGTATGGGCTAAATTTCATTAAAAATCAAATAGGTTTTAGTGTTTGTGTATATTATATCCTTTCTCATAGGTCCTTATATTTTATATAGGTACCTTAATTATATTAAACTTTGCATGGTATTTTGGAACGCTTTAAATTCTTAGCTCCATCGATTACAATGGAATAGTAGCACTATATAGTGCTATTACAACGCAGCCAATATCATTTACTAAAGTTGCTTTTTATAGAATAACTGTTAGAGCCACATAACGCCCATACATATCAGCTTAATTCTTATCCTCTTTTTTCCATAAAATCGGCTACTGGAAACACAAACAGCTCCTCAGCATAGCTGGCACTTTAAGACTGGACACTAGCGAGAGGTATCCCGGTGCATACTAGGGAGAGGTCCCCGGGCGTACGAGTCTAATTCGGCTGCAATGCACGATGCTCATATATCATGAGCATGCATTGCAGCCACATAAAATTATGCGAGAATATAATAAAGATGCATAAAGTGAAACTGAGGATAATAAGATAAATAATACCAAATCACTTGTGTCTAAAAACATTGACAGCCATACAATTGGGCACTCCCTTGAATCCTATGCTATCAATAAGGAAAAAAGGAAAAAAAGTAGTAGTATTTATTTAAACTGTAACCGGATAGAAAGCAAGTCATACAAAAAGGGATTGGTCGTAAATAAACAGTGTCTGCCCATGTGAAATAAAAATTTCAGCGCAGTATCAAAAATTACAACTATGAATATCGCGCCAATAAAAAATGTTTTTTTAATTTATTATGAAAGGACTTTGTCGCTGAGCCGCCACAATATCAACCTATATATTTTTTAATTTGTAATTTCTCTTGTGTAATTATGTACACAAGAGAAATTACAAAATCAAATTACAAAAATCAGACCACATTGATTACGTGGTAATTAAGCTTAACAAAACACAACATCTGCCGAAGGGTTTGAAAACAATAGAATTAAGCAGACCAATATGAAAAATTCTTGCCCTCTTTATATGCGCTAGCCTCAAGGCTTCGTTCCGGACACATTCCATTACAACATGCTGCACATCTTAAATAATTTCACACTGGGGGCAATTCGGTGTCGGTGCTCTTTTCCTTAAAAATGAAAATTTGTTTGATGGAATGTGTCTCGAGAGTAGCCTAAGTATAATCTTAAGAGTTTCTCTATCCAAAGGCGAATTGTCAGTCCATGGTACTTAAGATATTTGTGGTTGGATAATTCTGTACCATACTCCTATTTCGAGTGATCGCATGTCGCATATATCCTTATACAACTTCACTACATACTTTATCATGTCTGAATAAAGGGGCAACGTGGGCGTAGGAATCCTATCATCGAAAGCCTGTTTTGCTAATACGTCCACTTCCTCATTTCCTTTTAAACCTACGTGGGAAGGAATCCACTGTAAGTGTTTTTTTATTACGGGTTTGTAGTTCCAAGATCGACTGTATAATCCGGTAGGCAATCGGTTTACTTCACACGGAAGAAGTACAACGAGCCAAGTATTGCAAAGAGCTTTTGGAGTATGTCAAAATAACAAAACTGTGGAAAGAAATAGAGTTGATGTATGCTAGCGCTTCCGATATAGCCATCAGTTCTAGGTGTAGGTATGATAGATGTATCGCAGTCGATTTTAAGTCTCGTATTAAATGCCAGGTATGGATCTATAATCTCGAAACCACCATTGAAATTGTCTTTTGAAACATCGGTAAAAATTTTATAAAAATTTCCATACTGTTCATTAATATAATATAGAATTAACGGTACCTATAAGTATTTATTGAATGGTTTGCGAGATCTAGGAGTGAAATCGAAACGAAAACTATATTATTAAATCAATATTCCTTACCCAAGTAATTAATTAAAAACATTCAAGCTGTTCACTAGATTCAATGTCTATCGAATTTAAAGAATTTTTTGTTTGTATTATTAAAGGAAGTTTCTTATTTCGCCAGTAGGGTATACGACAAAGAGAAGTTAGCTCACCGAGCACGTTAATTGTTTTATTATTGTTAATACCTACTAAATTGAAAATGAGGTAAGTTCAGACTCCATCACATGAATTGGAGTACTACGAAAGTAGCCCCCTATGACGCGCAATGCCTTGGCTTTGTAATATATCTAACTTGATCAGATTTGAATTGCAGCTACTGGCATATAAAAAGAAGAAGCATAATAATCAACCCTACTACGTATAATAGAACTCTATAGCCATCTCAAATGTTTATGATGTAGTACCCACCCTGGTCCTGCTAAAACTTTGAGTAGACTAATAAATTTAGTTACTTTTTCGATAATTTCTTTTATATGTTTTCCCCGTCGAATAGAACTATCCAACTACAATCGACGACGACTTTGTCTAGATTTCATTACTTTTTAGAGATAAACAAGCAGCTTCATCGAGTTTGTATTTTTGCAATTAGGTACTGGAAAAATAATGAAATTGTTATGGCTTCATCTATCAAATTGGAAAACTGTTATGATAGATATTAAGTGATTTGATATAAATTAATGAAAAATAATTTGACAAGACAAGGGCTGTCGGGTTAACTAGTCATATTAGAAGACAAAACACCGGTCCATCAGTTCTAACCACAACCCCGAAAGAGACAGCATTCAAAATTGATAAACATACGTTATAGTATAATACAACGTACATTAGTAAAACATCAAATGAAACCAGATTCTTACGCAAGAATAATATTTTTTACATCACTGCATTTCTGAGAAAATGAACTTTCTTTTTGCGTTTCATGTTGCTTACGTTTTCTCCTGCCACCCCGTCGCCGGTAGAAATGTCCTTTAAAACCCCACCGCGATAACGGAAATGCAAAACACTTTTCAATTATATGAATCCTTATGACTAGTGGAGTTTTAAAAGAAGTCATTAATATTGAAGAATAAAAATGTTGCCAGTATCTTAATGCTACAAGAAAATACTTGATTCGTCAGGTTGACTGTTTTAAACGATATTATATTTACTGAGCTTATAAAATATACGCTATTTTTACGTTATTTTAATAAACAACTTATATCATATGCACAGTATGTGTCATAAGTCCAGTAGCAATTCTACAAATCTATTGCTTCATAACGAGTTGCACATACGATCTTTTTCTATGAGGAACATTGTGCACTCACACGTACCCACAATATATATTGTATCATAACTATATAGTAAGAAAGAGATCGATATACAGGTAATTCGCCTTGCAAATGTTACAATCGCATCCTTTCTTATCTTTTAGTGAGGAAGAGTGCGATATATTGATAATTCGCCTCACAACGACAAGTCTGTCCAGACGAATTTGACAGTGTCATGTATCAAGATAGCATTGTCTAATTTAACCTGTGCTGGCCCAATTCGGCTACATCCATGTGTAACACTATGTCTTACTTTTATGCAATAATGATAACAATAATAATATCTCCGGCATCGCAAAATAGGCATAAGCATACGACGCGTTGCGGCGGCGGTGCGACGCCGTAGCCGAGACATCTCCATCTAAATTCCAGGTCATTTTAAAATAAAACAAGGCATCATTCCTCAACAACTCCAAGTCCCACAGGGAAAATCTCAGACGCGGGGCCGGGGTCTTACACTTAAAGCGAAATTCAATATCAGCCCCCTGTGTATACTGCGAGACGCGACCCCATTATGTATCCAAAACAGAGAGGGAGCCGGAAACCAATTTTTGCCAAAAATGCACAAATGAGACTATTTTAATTCTTATATTTAGTTATAGTCAGATATAAGTTGTTGCTGCACAAGGAGGATTTTTAGCAAGTGGAATGCATTGCAGACGAGGAGCCTACACGACCAGGGAGGAACCACTCGTTTACACGATATCGACAAATTGACAGCTGTGCTGTCGCGTTTCGTTCAGTGTGCAAGTATACGGCGGCCTATGGAGGGGGAGCGAGAAGGAGGACAACACTTCTGTACAAAGTCTATGACCTCCTATAAACCATCCTGTGGACGTCGGTAGTGTGAACTAAATAGCGTAAATAGGTTACGTTCCCCAAACTATCCGGTGCATCTTCTTACCATCTGCGGGAAAAGAAAGGGGGTATGTCCCCCTATGGCAATCCCCAAACCAGAAGACAGAAAAGTCTTCATTAGTCCGATGAACAGTCAAATTGTAGTGTTTCACCATAATACCGACTTGTAAGAGGTCCCTCCGAAAAAAAAAAGGTAGTGTGAAAACGGTTCCCGACTGCTCATTTGCCCCCACTATACCTACTAAAAAAAAAAGAAGAAAAAAGCTGATATGAACGGGGTTCGACAGCTTTTTTTCTTTTTTTAGCGTAGACAGAGGAAATCTAACTTCTTTTCTCTGTCTACGGTTGAGAGTTACTTTACCTCTGAGAGTTCTGCTTTCGGAAGATTGGTAATAAATGACATCTGCTGTCATCCCATACAAAATACTGTCAGACAATGACGGTTATCATAATTAGGGGTACCTATGTTATATATTTTCCCTCTTACATGCGTTATGAACATCAGAAATGATGATTATTTAAAATAACATCTAAAACATTACAACTTCATTTCACTAAGAAAAGACTGCCCCAAAGATCAAATCGTCTATAATCATTTTCCCTTTTTAATGTAACATTTCTAAGTGATAATATATTACAGAATAGGGAAATAGCAATTTCGCTTTTATTAATAACGTTGCTGTCTAATTATTTTGTTAAATAAGCTGTTTCACATGCGCATAATCGTTTTGCAAGCTGCAAAATATTGACCTCTTTTCCACCTTCCCTCGAATGGACTACCGGAAACTCACAAGTAGTACGAAATGTGACAGCATGGTTGTCACTTTATAAGACCCCGTCCAGATTGTGCGTATTACGCGCGTATTAGGCCTGACTACAAACAATTTAACGAGGTGGTCGGGGTTCAAGGCCCTCACGAGTCTTGTTTCTTTTTTTATGTCTTTCTTTTTTTACATTATTATGTTGCACATTAAATATAATAAAAAAGTACTGAACTACATTTATTACTATTTACTAACTACGTGTGTGAAATTTTGAGGGACTTGAAACCCGACCACCTCGTTAAATTGTTTGTAGTCAGGCCTAATACGCGCGTAATTCGCTCAATCTGGACAGGCTCTAAGAGCGAGTCGTCCCTAGTAGCGTGAATCTGTCTGTCTGTCTTGTAGTTTATATTGCAATAACCAATTTGACCAAAATATTATTATTAGCAAGACATTTATCGTTTTCTAAGTTTATATTAAATATTAGAATTACATACACGGGGTAGATTTTGGTATATACAAAATCTATTTTAAAACGGCCAAACTTTAAAATAAGGAACTTAAAAGTCAACCCAAGAATGTATTTATGTAAGGTATAAATAATAATGTTTTGGTAAATAAAAATCGATTGGAAATGGTCGTTGGTCGATCGTTCTTAGCACACAGACAGTATCGATTTAAAGGTTAGCACGTGGTATCTAAGAAATATGTTTATAACTTGGGACAAAGTAAGTAATTGTATCTAATTATTTTTCACTTTTTTTTTGTTTCATACATTTGACCTTTGTTTTGGTATCGCAGGGGAATACCTTAATGTACGCAAGCCAGGAGTCCGAGTGACTCACCGGGTACAGTGTCGGACTTGGTAACAGGGTTGCCCCTACCGATTAAGCCCCAGCCTGCCTGGTGCCTTTAGCCGTTATAATTGGAGGGCCCTGGATCTACAAGCAACAGGGCCCATCCAGTGACAGGCTGGCCTCGGTGAACCGTGCAATGGGGTCAGGTTCACACCCTGACACCTGATAATATAATAAATACTGAACCAAACCCGAAAATTCAACCAGCGACCAGCCAATCGTTTTTTTACAGCTTCCCAACATCACGGAGTAATTCTACTCACACCTTTCTACTATAGGAGAAGCAAACGCTCTGAGCACCGTCATCGCTATGTTGGTTGATATTCCACCAATACGTACAAAGAGGTTCGCATCTTCATTTATGGTACGTACAGCCAAACTGGGAACCGCCAACCTACAACCTGGGAAATTATCATACAACTAAAACATCAATTAAAAAAAAGAAAATTAAAATTCCAAAAAAACAAAGCTCTTTTATTCATTTTTCCAAAATAAGTCTAAAAATGCCCCCTTAATGTCACTTTTTTTAAATTTATTAATAAACTACATGACATCGACTAAACAAACCAAAGCCGGAAGTACAAAAGGGACGCGCGCTAGGCGTGCTACACAATAAAGACCGATTTTGTTTGTTTTATTACGAAAAAAGGTCTTATTTAAGAGTTTGTAATTTGGTGCATGTTTGAAATAGTAGCAAACATTCTACATTCAGTCATTTTTTAAATGTTTGTTCTTGAAATTTTAATTTTCTTTTTTTTTATTAATCTTTTATAAATGTACTAGAACATGTGTTCTTTGGTTTTGATTTTATTATTTATGTTAAATTGTATAAATAAAACACAATATTTATATCCAGCAGTCGTTTTATTTTCTTTAATTCACAAAAATAAATGAAAGTTTAGGGTAACCTGTATAATTTCTCATAGTACAGTTTCAATCCTTTACAAAATCAAGTTTAATGTAAAGAATTACATCAGAAATATATTTAAGTTTTAATATCTCATCAAATTTATACAAACTTTCAATTAGATTAATAGAAAAACAGTTTTTTCTATACATCTATAGTGCTCAAAACCCTAACAGTGCAAGTGGCTCTCAGAGCATTCACTGTAGACGCCATTTTGAATTTTGACAGCTCACTGGCTAAAGGATAAGATTTTAGTTATTTTTGATAATTTTATTGATAAACTATGATGTCGGCTAGCCAACAAAAAAAAACGAAAAAATATGAAAAAACATAGGAAATATCGTAATAAAACTGCAGCACGTCACGCGTATGAACAAAAAAAAATTAAAAAAAAACATTAAAAAAACCAAAGCCGGTAAGTCCCAAATATAACTGTAATTATCCTTAATTTTGTACAAATATTCGAAAAATGCCGGGCGGTCACTTTTCCCAGGGACACATTGTACATATTAAATAATTAGAAATAGAAATAGAATAGAAATAGAAATAATTTTATTCAATGCTCCATTAAATAAACACATTAAATAACAACATGAAACATAAAATAAAAGAAAAAAAATAATTAAAACTAATATAGAGAAGAATGTTGCATGTTTATGCACAGTGGTGCAATGTGAAATGCAATGTGAGCACTGAAAAAGGATGTCATGTCAATTACTATGCCTTCTATATATGTAGACAGCCATCAGCGCAGAACATATTATAGTGCACAAGTGCACTCTCTATTCTCATTCTCATATTCCGATGGGACGGCAGTCCGACACGACTGGAGAGAAGTCAGGCGCAGGATCGACGTGCTCTCCGGGCACGGGGTGTAACACTGCCAATTTCCTGACTCCGGACTGAACTAGAAATTGAAAAATTCCAAAAATAATTTTTGTTCCGATCCGAGATTTGAACCCGGGACCTCACGTCTGTGTTTAAACACGCTTACCATTAGGGTCAATTCACACCAAAAGCGCGGCGAAAGGCAGCGAAGCGGAGCGCACTTTCAGTGACATATAAATTTAAACTTTATTTTCATTACTGTAGTACTTATTATCGAATTCTTGCGAGTTCCGCGCGGATTCCAGCGACTTCTCGCGCAGTCGCGGGAATCCGCGCGCCTCGTTCGAGTTTCTCATGCGATAGTAAGTATTATAGCAATTATTATAAAATTGAAATTCATATGACACAAACTGCGCTCCGCTTCGCCGCGCTTTTAGTGTGAATTGACCCTTAGACCACGAGGCAGTCAAAGTGTTTAGTACGGGTACTTCACTACTAAACACTGTCACATGTCACCCTGTCCTTAAGGTACTTAGGACGAGGCTAGGCTAACGTAGTATAATAATTCCACAGATATTATTATTATTAAGATATCTCCTTTCAAACTTTTTTTTGTGTTCACTAGAGTTTGTCCAGCCAGTTTTGAATATTTATGGTACGATCAGACATTGACGTCTCTAGTATATATTATAATAATCTATGGCTTCGATTTTGATTTTGACAATTAATCAGTGGCAATTTGAATAATTACTTATTGTAATTTTTTCATTAGTGTTTATTTTATTTTTCAAATATGCCTTTGAGTTGGGAGTGTAAGTCGAAGTTCATTAGGCAGAACCCAACAAAGCCCACTACACCACGCCTTGGTTTCATCAACATAAGTGCTAATTTTTGTGGTCCTTCGCCAGCTGACTATGAGACCCCATCAATTATTGGTAAGACAAAATGACTTTATATTGTCTATAAGTTATTGAGGGAAGAAAATTGGGGCGCGGTCTTAACACGAGTTGCCTAAATTTGAAGATTCTGTGCATTGGGGGAGCTGGAAGGGGCTCATCTAAAGTGGAATCATGCAATTTTGGCGTAAGATGCGCGGGGTTGCATTAGAATACGTCTACACGATAATGTACACGTCTACACGATAAAATGTGGAGAAATAGTTACCAGTTACCTGCTTCTACATTAAACTTAGAACTTCGAACCGGTAGAAGATAGCCACGCATATATCACGGGAAATCAAATACATGTAAGATATCACATACACGTAATCTCGAACGAAATGAAATAGGTCCAATTTTTTTGTTATTTGCACATGAAAAAATGGCGCCAAAAACTTTTGAATTCATACTAAAAAAGACAAAAGATCTTAATCAAGCTGCCTGAGTTTGAATATTATGTGCATGCAGCAGCTAGATGGAGTTATTTTATAGTGGAGTAAACTACCTACACAAACACATTTAATTTTGGTGATGTGGAGAGTATTTGTGGAGGAGAATTATGTGAGTTCGAGATATTTGTTTGATTTTTAAGTGTGTGTCTAGAACTTCCATGGATTCGAAGTTTAGGGCAGAAATATCTGCAGATAACTATTTTTCTCAAGAGAACCTAATCTTTACAGCTTTATAATAATAATAGTAGAGAAAGTAATAAAAAATATATTCGCTAAAGTATGATTTCTAGTGTAGTAGGTACTTTTTGTTAGGTTATGTTTATGCATAACGAGCAAGCGAAGCGAGCGAGCCTAGTGGTTTGGCAAACCCTATTTGGCTTATTTCGAACGATATTGAGCCGAATAAACTCTCGCCTTTACGTGTCATATGCGGTCAGGAAGTCGTATTTTTTTTTTTGTAAAAATACAGAAAAAGAAATTGGTGGATATCTAGGTACTAAAATTGTATTATGCCAGTGGATATTGACCCCCTTTAAGCCTCCCACATTCATAAAATACTCGATTTCAGGTGATTTGTTAAAAATATTGCTTATTATCTCGTACCAAAAAATCGTATAAACAAGTTGTACCCCTTTATGTATTGGTTCCAAAAGCAATATCTCGTGTTTAGTTTTAGACTTTCTAGTGTGTATATAACTAAACTTGTACCATTTAACACATATTTTTTACTCGTATTACAATATCTTATATGGTACAACT
>LUGF01050150.1:431949-457968 GCA_001625245.1 Calycopis cecrops
CACAACATCTAGTTGAGATTTCTTCTCTATACTACATATAACTCAATGACGGATGGTTAATAAATTATTAGTTTTATACAATTCAAAAGTTGAAAAACGAAAAGGTTTGAAGTACATTGTATTTAACAACACTCTTTGTAATCTCTCTACTTCTATAAATTTGGTTTTAGAGGCTCCACCCCAAACTGAGATACAATAACTTATAACTGATTGTACTAAAGCTAAATATATAATTTTACGCATACTTTCAGAAGTTGTATGTCTCAATTTCTTAAAAACCCAAATAAATTTTCGAATACGTTCACTAACGAGTTGTACATGATCATGCCAGTTCAACCTCTGGTCTAGAACGATACCTAAATACTTTGTTTTATTTACTTTTTCAATATTAGGACAAAGACAATCAGGATCATTTATGTTTCCACATGTATGAATTTTAACTGTAAAGTTGGTAATAGGTTGAGTGTTGTTTGTGATAGAAAAGCAGGCGTAATTTGTTTTTTGTGTGTTTAATGTTAGCAGATTTGATCTTAGCTAGCCAGCGGTCTCAGCCAGTCCCTGTTCAGTGTTCAGTCTAGCATTTTCCCAATCATCGCCCGTAAATACTATAGCAGTATCATCGGCATACGAGAACACTCTTGCTCCACCCGTCTCTAATCTACTCAGACCATCTATATAGACTAAAAATAGAGTAGACCCGAGTACACTTCCTTGTGGAACACCGTAACTAATCGTTAAGTCGTCACTAACTGCATTTCCAATTTTGACTCTTTGTGTGCGTGTGCAGACAGTAATGACAGTGCTGAGCCCCTTATTCCCCCTTATTTATATTAGATTATATAGAATATATTATAGAATAATAATAAATCAGAAATAAATAGATTTGATATTTTATTATTTCATTCACTCAAATTAGGCATTTGCTACCGTGATACTAGCCTTGCCCTTATGAAACCTTCTCGTTTATTTTCTACACAAGCTACATTTGAAGCTTCTGTCACTATGTTGATACAGCATTCTACGGCTTGGATATGACATGGAAAATCTTTAATATTCTGACATATCGTTCAACCGCTTATGACAATCTCTTTCAAGGCTTCATCAGACTGAAGTCAGAGGTGTTTTGCCTCTTCATTAAGTCGGTATACTCTTTAGTCTCGAAATTTAAAGCAGGCACTTTAAATATTCAAAGCCCTCTAGTAATCTGTGTTCTTACTTTTAAAATTAGCTGATACGCTAGTTAACGATTTCTGTCGTCTCCAAGCATAGCAATAAAAATATTTTTGGGTGACCAAAATACGTATTACGTTTCGTTGATTATCTTATCAAGAATTTTCTTAAAAAGAGCGTTCATATCGAGTTAGACTAATTGTTTGTGACAGGTGCTTAGGTCCGTTTGTACATGAGGGATTACATTTTATTGTGAACCACATTTCACCATAAACTTTCATTACAAAATATGTGGTTAATATATTCTCTAAGTTTTCTTTGGTGTCCGTTTTAGTAGCATAATTATAATCTTAAGAATATATTTGCTGCTGTAAGCCATCTAGAACGGTTAGTAAAAACGGTTAATATAAATTATATTTTATTTATATTAAGCGTTACCGCTTAATTGGGAGAAAACCTGCCAGTGCTGATCATCACGGTGCAACTACATATAAACGACCAATGGCAGCACTTGGATCTTTTGGTGTAGTAATTACAACACCCTTTAGCACTGGATAAGCTATTATGGTAGCTGCTCTGTCAGAGACTCCAGTACATTAGTGATAGTAGGATAGTAAATTTAATCTCTTGTTCTTTGGTGGCGAAACAGGTAATTGCTTAGGTGATTGATAAGGACTAGAACCTACGATATTATTGCTATGGTGCTTTCGATTGCTAAGTCATAAGCACCAGCACACCGCTCCTCCCTCTCCACCTAATTACGCACTATTCAAAGTTAAACGGGGAGACACACAGAACATGATTACCATCGGATTCGTCGCCACAAATTCATTGCACAACCAACTTGCCGATCGGTAACCAGAGTACCTACCAGTCCCTCTACACTAAAAGCAGTTGCCGCTCTTCTGAACCGCGCTGACTGTGACTGTGACTTATTCCCAGATAAATAGAACGATCTAATGCGCGCGATGTCTGCTATTTTGTGACTGTAGGTATGTAAGAGTGTCTACGGTACCTATTTAGTTCATAAGTTAAATGTCCTGTTTAAGTAGTATAATAATAATTATATTATTTTCTTAAGCAAGTTATTTAATGTAATTGGTGTGTAACCGTTTTAAGTAACTTTAATTGTATAAATAAATGATTTAGCGTTAATTTGACAATATTAGACATTGGTGGTTTTTGACAAAATTTTGTGAATTTCTCTAAAGTTCATGATGTTGGGAGCACCTCTAAAATTATCTTGTACTAAATAAAATTTTGTATGTAGGTATATTTGTGAGCAATAACAGCAGCTTTTTATTATTATTACGTATTCCGATACGTTTCAATAAGAAAAAAGCACTCCACCCTAATTCATATGCCACTTTGTTTGACACACTCAGGCATTTCATAACTTTCCACAAAAATATCTAAATAAAAAAGTATTCTAAATATGTGTGTTTTATTTTCTTTTTTCGCCATTTAACTTAACTCAGAATTCGATATTTAAACATCGAGTAAATACATATCTTGTCTTTTTATTTATTTTTAGATTACTAGCTGCGACCCGCTGTATTACCCCCATTAAAACTATCCCTTATTAGTTTTTGTGTAAATCAGTGACAAACAAAGTAACATTAATTAAAATAAACATGTTAAATGCATCTGAGTCCTTCCTTATAGATCCTTATATTTGGTATTTTTGAACGCTTAAAATCCTTAGCTCCATTAACTACAATGGAATAATAGCACTACATAGTGCTACTACATCGCAGCCAATCTTTTTTTCTTTACTAAAGTTGCTTTTTAAAGTATAAATGTGCTAGAGCCCCATAACGCCCATACACATCAGCATAATTCTTACCCTCTTTTTTCCCATAAAATCGGCTACTGGAAACGCAAACAGCTCCTCAGCATAGCTGGCATTTTAAGACTGCATAGGTACTAGCGTGAGGTACCACGGTGCTTAGGTACTAGCGAGAGGTCCCCGGGCATACAAGTCTAATTCGGCTGCAAAGCATCGTGCTCAGAAAAAATTATGCGAGAATATAATAATAATGAATAAAGTGAAACTGAGGATAATGAAATAAATCCTATTAATATTATAAATGCGAAAGTTTGTATGATTGTTTGTTTGTTTGTTACTCCTTCACGCAAAAACTGCTGAACCGATTTTCATAAAATTTGGCACACACATAGAGAGAACTCGGATTAACACAGGATAGTTTTTATCCCAAAAAAATGTTCCTATGGGATGCCATGATTTTCCACGAATCGAAATTTATGCAGGTGAAACCGCGGGGCGTAGCTAGTAAGCCATTAATGGACTGCTCACTCGCTTAAATTCTATGCTATCAATAAGAAAAAAAATGAAAAAAAGTAGAAGTATTTATTTAAACTGTAACCGGATAGAATGCTAGTGACACAAAAAGGGACTGGTCGTAAATAAACAATGTCTGCCCATGTGAAATAAAAATTTCAGCGCAGTATTAAAAATTCCAACTATGAATATCGCGCCAATAAAAAAATGTATTCATACAAATCCGCAGATATGCAACATCAACAACATCCTGTTTGATGTGTTTAAATATGTACTACACAGACTATACGAGTTTAGGTTATATAACGTTTGGTGTAGGGCCGTTTAATGAACTCACTCCCCTTTTTTATAGTGGGTAATCCTTATGGATACCCAGCCGCCCGGGGTAGCAACTGGGTTATTCCAGACTCTTACCGGCTAAACTGTGTGTTTTCTCCTTGCACCGTACGACGGGAACACGGGCACGCTTTCGCATTCATCCGAGAACCCGCCAGTGCCTGGCCCTTGCCGCAGCCTCTCCTCCAGCCTCCCGGAGCAAGGAGCTCCCCTCCAACAGCAAAGCGAGCCAGAAAACACAAAGCGCCTTACTTCCAAGGCCCCCCACCTTACCTTCACAGGGTGACGGACCAACCTCGAGACCGCCACTCATGGGCCAACCATTAAACGGCCCCTGAGTACATGGAGGATGGCAACGACACTTCTCTTCCTCTGCGGCCTCACCGCCAACGCATCAGACGGTGTGCCATCATTCGGTCGCGGAAGACAAGACGCACGGCAAGGGCACACTGAGACGCCTCTTCTCCCGCGACCCCTCCTTCATGGACGCATTCAGAGCAGGCCCATGACCAAGCCCACTCGGAGCATTCCCTCCTGGGATCCCTCTTGGCTTTACCGTGGTGGTCTTAGCCACGGTTACTAAGCCCCATCACCACGACAAGGTGGAGATCCGTCGAGAGGGAAACTAACCACCATCTGTTACCAATGCCGCTTTGATGCACCATATCTAAATAAATATGAGATGTCATAATACACTTTATAGTGTTAAAAGACAGGTAACTTTTATACATTCCTACATTAATATCTTTGCCTCTTGACACATATACCTACATCTGTATATAATTTTAACAGTATACGGGCTGCGCGTCACGGTTTCAGTCGCGTTTGATATTCTGAAAAAATATCAGGATGAAATAAACTTTACCATCTATTATAATCCTACTGAATTTACACAGAAACTATCATAAAAATTGAACAAGCTATTTCGAAGGAGATCGACCACAAAACCGAGATAAAGTTTATATATTTAAGATTAAACTGGCACACGATAGCGTGGCACTCATGACAAACAGCAGTCGAATGAGGCTTGGCAGGGAGTGCCTCTCGAGCACATGATACTGCCCCAAAGTGACAGCTATGCTTTCTCGTTTCACGTAATTTGTGTATTTTGGGTGGCACATTGGAGCAGTAGCATATCAATTATGCTCATGTCTAGTGGTGACTGTAGTCATTAAAAGATACCTACTGCATATTTTCCTTTACATAACAAAAATAAATTCCAAAAAATAGATACACATTCCTATTTGTAAGAATAATCAAATCTATTTCCACGTGAGAATGACATTCCGGCGTTTGCCTCCGTCCACGTTTTTGTATGAACGACTTTTGCAGATTCCATCTTTACTATCCGGTAAGATTCGATTTCCGCTTGTTACATTGACATTTCGGTTTTCTGTAGCTCACGTGCGGCCGGATATTGAAAGACGACGAAACGTTCAGGGTGTGACGCTTCACACAAATACTTATCGTTACTCTAGAATTTTTTTTGATATTAACAGTTTTTTTATTTACGTCCAACGTAATCACGGCATTATAGTATTTGTCAAGCGTTCCTATATAGGGAAAGCCCAACAACATTTGCATTTCTCATTTCCACCCCTCATCTTTCACTCTCTCGAGTGTAATTTTCTCTCTATGATAAAGTTTTCTTATTTATAACATTTTATAATAAACTCGCATCTTAGATATAGCGTATTTTAATATATACACGTTATACTAAAATACGCTTTATCTAAGATGCGAGTTTATTTCTCAATTTCTTATGATCTCTTAATTAACCTTCGATTGGTAACATGCTCAAATGGTAACAGGGGTGATAAATCGTCCCATTTTTTTGGTGAATAAAACTAATTTTCAATTGAAAAATAGTTTTAATTATTCTTTGTCTTTTAAAGGCTCTCGAAGACATTTTACATTGCGATCGGTCTTTGGGAAAAATTATAAAAATATGAAAGGAAAATAATTTAATCTATTTTCTTGTCTGTGTTCAGGTACAGGCTGACAAAATTTTACGTAGATAATTTTGTCTTGTTTGACATTTTTATTTGTAGTGAAAATAAACAACAAAATTAAGCAATATAGGGATCCAGCAATAAATATAGAGGCAGCACCATAGCTGTATATGATGCTTCATAATGTTAATTTAAGGAATTAAATCAATACTTATAAAATATTGACAATGTCGTCTTGAAATTTAAAAATATCTTAGATAGTTATCTAAGAAAAACGTAGTTTGAACTTATAAATGTTAAACGCAAATCAGTGTACGTAGGCAGTCAGTATAGTCATAGATAACACTACTACAAAAAAGATCGATATTCGATCTTTTTTGTAAATAAAAGCTAAATATCTTAATACGACATGTTATGACATTGTAACTAAGGTAAACAATTTATGTAGAATTTTCAACACGTAGACATTGAGTTATTATTACTACGTTTACTACATATAGCTCAATGCACGTAGACAGAGAATTTACTTCTGATATCTATGGAGAATACATTGTATTCTCTGAGTATACTAGTAGTATACCACAGAGCAAAGTAATATAGTATACTAGTAGTAGTAGTAGAGTATACTAGGACTCAATTATTTTTATTAGATTTAGATTAGATTATTAGAGTAGAAATTGTATTCTCTGTCTACGATAATTACGTGTATCTTATATATCACTGTGTCAAATGCATGGTAGTGTGTGTAGTTTAATTTATTAAATTAAGGTACTTTATAAACATTATTATTAAAAAAATATTAGCATTCCGCATTTCTCTCACATACATGTGCCAAATTTCATACTCCTACGTCCGTGCCATTCAAATTGTACTGAAAACATATTTTCAATCGTGACTAACCAATTTGGTGAGCAACTGTTTTGGAGTTTTAGTTTAATATATTGAGTAATATTTTCTATTAAAAACGAAAATTTATATTCTATGTGCTGTGATTTTAATTAAAAATCCATGGCGTGTAGTTTTCGGTTGTAAAAGTTTCGTGAGTATCGACTAGCGCGTGAATCGCCTAATCTGGGCAAGCTCTTATGCCGATCATCTCTTGTTTCTCGCTTGCCCGCTCAGAGAAAGGTGACAGCGAGTCATGCTTATTCGTATATGCGTCCGCTATTCATCAAATTATAAAACGTGGTTATAGGTTATAAGGCACGTCCAAAAGTGAACAGCGTCCCCTCATAAATACACAAACCCTCTAAAAATGTAACTTTTTAATGGTCTATTAGTAAACAAACAGAGTTAGAAACTTATCTCTTTATGATATATGCATATGCATTAATACTGCGAGCCTTATTTTGTATATAACATATTCAGGAGTAAACTACAATAACATTTCATGTTCGTATCTTATTATTTCGTTCGCAAATGGTCGTCATTCTGACGCATAAATAAATTCCGACTCAAACGTACGTAATTTTCTCGCAGCGCCCGCCATTTGTTCCTCGGAATCCCTACAAATTACACGGGCTGTAACGGCGACGAAACAATCACAGCCGATGATCCCGGCGTGTTATGCAAATCTCGGCTTTGCGTCTAACAATTGATTGTTTTACTGCCTATCCAGGTGACGTACCAGAGATTTAGAATTGTTCTCATTACGTGCATTCTAAATCTATGTGACGTACAACGGCAAGCCCGCTTTTATATCTCGCAATACAAGCAATACATGTTCTTAAGTTTGATTTAAGTATTGCTAATTTTCTGTGCTAATTTTGTAAAGATGCAAATCTAGGGGTTAATTTTCGGATTTATTGATCCAATCGTGAAAATTTCAAAATTAAAAAGACACACTTGGAGAGTTATGATTGCAAGTATTATATTTAAGACTGATTTATAAGTATACGCATAACTAATGCCACCGACACGAAGAAGAAGAAGATTCATTATTTAGGATAATATTTAAATTTATTGTTTTTTAGCTTTGAGTTAATATGGACAATTTTATTCGCCGTTAGATAGATAGCCGTTGTATTGAGCTTAAGAACTTCGTATTGTCGCATCATTTCAAAGTGAACTAGTGCGCCTGATTTGTTCTATTCAGTCATCGGTTTGAACTATCCGGATGAATAATAGCAGACAGAATGGATAACAAATTTCCAGACAGCTTGTTAGCCGGGCTCAGTAACGAGGAGCGTCGTTCGTACGTTCATTTTGAATGCTACAATTTCTATCATCTCCATGAAATAGAAGTTAGATTTTGTTCTACTGTCACGTGCAATAAGTTAATTAAGAATAACTCGCTTCAATACCACTAGCTTGCATATGCAATATATATATATTTAGTATAAGTAACTTTCATATAAATGCCCCTTTAATCTCACACACATAAAGGCTGTTACTGTTTATGTAGGTGAAATGAAATTTTTCTAGAAAAGAAATTTTTTTTTTTAAAGAAATTTGCATTTTTCTAGTTTGATTCCCGGAGCCGCTCCAAGTGTCGTAATTTTTTATTGTATGTTAGTTCTGAGGACTGGGACTGGAAAAAATATGAACAAATATTGTATAATTTTAAATCTCTACTAGAGATTTTAGACACGACACGTCCTTCCGATTCACAAGTGCACTCGCGAAATAAAAATTATTTGAAAAAAAATGTCTACATAAATGCCGAGACTGAAATTTACAGTTCTATTTCCTCGCAGGAAAACCCGATTTGGGTTTTAGTAAGTTTTACATTACGATGTAAGTTAAGGGATATAAATGTTGGTAGTCGATTGAAGCCAGCGTCTCGTCGACGTACGTACATTCGCAGGTTGGAGCCCCGCCAGCGAAGCACAATACACGTCCCGATGCAAGTCTACTGAGCACAGTTTGTCTTCATTATACCTAATGCACAGACTAATGCGTATACAGAATAAACATTTGTATTAAGACTAAAGTAAAGACGAAAAGATTACACATTCATTCGCTTCCTTAAAGCACTTGCGTTTTAATAAATATTAATAGATATTTTTTTATATTTGTTGCAACCAAACATATTAATTGACCCATTGCATATAGTTTACCAGAGTTTTTATTCCATGGGCTATTTTCCAGGATGTTTATCAGTGATCAGGGAACTTAAACAATTTTTTGTTTTTAAAACCGATAAATATTTATCTCAAAATTTCAAATTAAACATTCATGGTTTATATAACCAGCGAAAACGCTTCTTTAAGCAAAATGGCGTCTCAGGACGTATTAGCTTTGTAGCGTTCCGAACTTTTTTGTTGTTCTTGTCAGTTGACAAATCCATAAGATGCGTAGACATTGTATTCTCTGTCTACGATAAGATGAGCTAGAAATTTGACAAGTGGTTAGTGAATGAATGAATGATTGGATTGGATTTCGGAACTAAAAATTAAGGATTACGTTCAGTAAACTTTTTTTTGTAATACTGAAAAATAGCCCATTTTATATCACAATGACTGCCTCGTGGTCTAGTGAAAGCATGTTCAACCACAAACGTGAGGTCCCGGGTTCGAATCCCGGGTCGAACCATAAAAATAATATTTTTGTGATGCGACCCGGACTTTTTAATATCTAATAACAATCTGGAGTCAGAAATTGGCGATGTTCCACCCCCGTGCCTCGCACTGCCGTGCCTTCAAACCGTCCGCGTCGCGTCGGACCAGTGTCTAATTTCTCTCCGATCATGTTGGACTGCCGTCCTGTCGGAGTAAGAGAGTAAGGAAAGATACGGTGAGCTTGTGTATGCGCATACAATTGTGCCATGTAATGATGTCCTGCGAGGATGGGTAGTCTCTACAGAGATGACCACAGGAGTCGAATTCGTCCCTGGCGATATTATCACAATCTTTACATAAAATAAAACAGTAAAATCCGTATGTCTATAAATTGAATATATTTACTAAAAAGTAATTGGGGGTGATGTTAAAATAGTATTAGAACACTTTCAATGTTTTTAATTTTTTTTGTCTGTCTGTTTGTCTGTTTGTCCAGGCTAATCTCCAAAACTTCTGGACAGATTCGAATGACACTTTTGTGGTGTATAGATACTATGCCTGGTCAACATCTAAAACACTTTTTACTGCGGTTAAATCGTTTATTCCTACGGGAAAATGTGTAATTATACTTTACCCAATAGATTTGAAAATTTCTGTGGTGTTATGATCTAATGAATGAAGGCTTAGAGTTACCCTTCCTGTTCACCCAAGACCGGTTTGACGGTGCGTAAAAGCATTTTCCCTGCGTAATCAAAAAAAAGGCTTAGAGTTGCTTTATCAACTTATTGTGGTATACAGCAACTAAGCTTGGCCAACATTTAGACTACTTTTGACTGCGGGAAAATCACTCATACAAATCACTTTGATTATAATATTATAATAGGACTGCACTATGCGAATGAAGTCGCGGGCACCAGCTAGTGATGTCATATAATATCTGTTTTGAGGGCTGGGCATGACAAAATTGTATACGATATGGTAATAACTATGAATATGTACCTTGGTTTCTAAAAGCTTTTATTAATGTTACGTTGAATATCGATAAATTATAATAATATACATATATTGAAAAACCTATATGAGAGTAAAAACCTTTTTTGTAGAAACACGCGTATACTTCTAGCCACTTGTATGGTATCACAAACAATAGAGTTCCCCGAAGCCGTGACATTTCAAAATATCTCTCAATATGATAATATGAATATACAAGGGTATATACGTATCTATATGTGGCATTTAGCTATTTCGACGATACAATACGTTATAAAAACCGGCCAAGTGCGAGTCAGACTAGCACATGTCGGGTTTCGTACCATTATCTGTAAAAATAACTCGGTTTTTCATAGCGTTTGTATGAACGACAAAGATGTATTTGTGTTTTTTGAAAATGTTTTATTTCTTAAAAACTAACAATGAAATCGTGCTCAAACCAATTTTTGTTGAAAGATTCCGTTGACATCTACAGAATATATATTTTTTAGATTTCTGACTCTCTTATTTTAAAAGTTAGAGGAATTTATTTATTTTTGTTGAAAATTCGAATAGCGATTTATAGAATACATCAATCTACAAAGTTTCATCTACGTGGACCCAATAGTTTCCGAAAATAATGGCTGTGACATACGGACGGACGGCAGGATAGACATACAGACATGACAAATCTATAAGGGTTTCGTTTTTAGGATTCCATAGCCAAATGGCAATGGGGACCCTAGCCTAAGGTCAACCTACGAGCACATCTGTAGCGTACGATCTATGCTATATCCGAGATGTCCGGGGATGTCCAAGACAAATCCTCGTCCCTGGCCACGCCACTTTGACGGACGTTCTCCACTTGTCGAGCCACTCCGGTAGCCTATCAAGGAGCCGCTACTTACGCCCAACTGCGAGGTCTGGCTTACGGGACGATGTGAAGTATGCGCTATCGTCTGCGAACAGCGCGAGTAAAGCGTCCTCCTCTCCCTCACCCAGAAGATCAAAAAGGGTGGGGACGTCGTTGGTGTAAGCCGCGTACAAGCAGGGCAAGAGACAACATGCAACACGCCTGCGTCCGGAAAAACCGGCCGTGTAGAAACGACGCTACTAGTCTCACATATGCGTGCGGGACGCCGGCGTCCATCATCTTGAACAGGGGTCCGGGGTCGAAGGCTTTCGACATATTAAGAAAGACTCCGACTCCCCCGAGGACACGGCCAAGTACATCCTAGAGGTGTGTCCTAGATGGGCCCTGCAGCGTCAGGATTTAGTAGCGGTGCTGGGAGTGTTATCTGCTTAAAGTTCGAGAGTGACAGATCCTGGGAGATCGATGGTCTCCGTCTGAGGGACGGTAATGTTCCAGAAGGAATTCGCTGGGTGGGCCCTGGAGGTGGAGAATGACCTGACCCGCGAACGACAGATGAGAGTGCGGCAAAGGCGCTATTCGCAACTTATGTCGTCTCTATAACTGAGGCAAGGGGCTGATCTAGGCTGTCAGAGTAGTCCCATTATTCTGGAGACGTTCGGTCCTTTACGGGAGACTGGCCAGTCGCCGAGGTTCCCTGTTGCTGACAGATCCGGGGGATTACATTCGCGGGGTTTTGTGGGTATTCGGTTTATCCGGGAGTTCCACGCACATGAAAAAAATAGTAATTCAATTTATTGTAATATTAAACATGCCTCAAAATGTAGCCAAATTAAAGACATATTCATATTCTTCGTGCGCTGGAATTGAGAGAAAATATAATGTTCTGATATTCGCGGGGCGGGCACTCATTACATATTCAGTTTTGCGACGCGAATATTTCGACAACAAACATTATGGTAATTCGGCCGCGCAACGATCCATTTTACACCTGTTTACGTACCGCCTAAGCCACGTAGACGATTCGTGTTAATTTATATTCGGCCAAGACAAAAATTTTATTAATGATTTTCACACAAAATCTATTTATTTATGTCGAGGATTCTATGAGATGTGCGTCCGTTTTGTCAATTTAATTACAGAGAATTTTTTATTACAAAAGACCCATAACAATCTTCTTTGCTGGAGATAGTTACTTCAGTATAATTTGTATAAAAAAAGAGATTTCAATGTAAATAAACATAACTTCGAAGACATATAACATAATTTCATTATTTAAAATATCAAAATTATTTCGCATTGTCATTATTTGCTATTTTATCTTACTTATATTACTTTCATATTATTATAATACAATATAATATAAATTATACTATACTTATTACATATCTATAATAAAACAGTAAGAATCGTGTGTCTGTACATTGAATATATTTACGAAAAACTAATTGGCGGCCATGTTAAAATAGTATTAGAACACTTCAATGGTTTTAAATTTTTTTGTATGTCTGTTTGTCCGTTTGTCTGTTTGTCCATGCTAGTCTCTGAAACTGCTGGACGGATTCGAATGAAAATTTTTGTGGTGTATAGACACTAAGCCTGGTCAACATCAAAAACACTTTTCACTGCGGTAAAATCACATATTCCTACTGGAAATCAGAATTTCGGCACACTGCAAGCAAACATACATCACTATGATTATAATATTACTACGCTACGCGAATTTAATAATACATCTAGTATCTAGTATAATAATATAATATTGCCATCTAGTATATTATTAAATTCGATCTCAATTATTTAAAAAATCTATTTGACTTAAAGTTAAAACCGTTATGTAACATTATTATTCTATTATTCTATGCATATGAGTATAATAAGACTGTAAAAAACGTCATTCTTTCTGTGCTTTGTGCGGCTTTCACACAAAAAGTACTGGCCGGATTTTGATATTTTTTTTTGATAAATAGGCATTAGTCCTCGGTAACATTTAGGCTATAATTTATCAATGTATATAATGCTGCAGTCGATATCTCAACTTGAAATACACTATTGTGTAGGGCAAAATAACGGTTTGACTATTCGGTCACATAACATTACACGTTACCATGACAACATATTTTGACAATACGACGGCTGTCGGGTCAATTAATATAATTATAGTTATTAGTTTATTTAAATTTCATTAAAATCTATCCAGGGTATTCAGAAATTAGCCCGGACAAAAATCGTGACTATCTAAATAATATTTTAGATATAAGCATTTTGAACTGTCTAACATTTATAGTGATTGCTTGATTGGAAGTTACACTAAAAGCAAGCCGCGCGATCGGGGCTCGATTCTGACTCCATTCACCGCTGGAATATGATTTTCCAATTTCCATGTGCCTTTTATTTAGTCAACATCGCTTCTGCTTCGAAGGGAAAATCGTCGGAAAACTCGGGCGTGGTAGACAGAATTGTGAACACAGATGTGTGTGTGTGCTATGTGTAGTTTAAATTGCCAGCCTTTGGGTCATCGCCCATGGAAACTAAGGTTTAGAATCTTCTTGCTAGAATTGAGATGGCCCGTGGTAATGTTCAATAATGGGGGGCGAGATAAGGGTCGAGATATTTAGTAGATTTTTAGATTTCAATACAGAGAATATTAATATATTATAGGTATACTACTAATAATAAACCGTTGTCTTTATACTTAATTTTGATATGAAACATACGTGTTCTAACAAGTTTTGTGAGTAATACGCATCAAGAAATGACAGAAATAAATAAATATTATATATATATTTGTGGACTTATCACATTACGTTAGCCTTGTCCCCGTGTTAAGTACGTAAGGACTTGTGTTACTGGTACTTGACAACGGAAATATACATATAATAAAACAGTAAAATCCGTGTCTGTACATTGAATATATTTACGAAGAACTAATGGGAGGCGATGTTAAAATAGTATTAGAACACTTTTTATTGTTTTTTATTTTTTTTGTCTGTTTGTCCGGGCTAATCTCCGCAACTACTGGTCGGATTCGAATAAAACTTTTTGTGGTGTATAGTCTGGTCAACATGTAAAATACTTAAATTTTTACAGCGGTAAAATCGCTCATTCCTACGGGAAATCGGAATTTCGGCACACTATAAGCAAACAATAATAAACCTTTTTGATATAACTACGCTATGCGAACAAAGTCGCAGGCACCACCAAACATTTCATAAGTTTTAGAAATTTAAGACATGTTATATATTTAAGATTTTTATTAAAGAAATACATATAGTACATAAATAAATATCCATGACCAAGGATATTTATTTATGTATTATATGTATTCAAACCCCAGGCGCAACATGCTCCGCTTAGCCGAGCCCTGTGTGGTACAGGTTGGTCGTCAAACAATACAATACAAAATAGAAACTAGTTGGTAATTTGAATAATTTACTTAAACCGTATAAGAACACGATTGTTGTTTTTATTATTATTTTTATTTTAGTCCAAGGCATTTTGTAACATTTAAATCTCTATATAATAAATGAAATTTACGTGTCACGGTGTGAGTGATTGAACTCCTCCGAAACGGCTGGACCGATTCACATGTCTATCGAATAGGTCTGAGAATCATCATCTATTTGTCATCCCGACATTTCCACAGGATCGAAAGTTACGCAGATGAAACCGCGGAGCGCCTCTAGTAGAGTATATATAAAATTCTTGTGTCACAAAGTTAGTTACCTTACTCCTCCGAAACGACTCGACCGAAACTCATCATTTTTTGTGTGCATAACGGGGTCTAAGAAATGACCAACATCTATTTTTCATCTCGATATTTCCACGGGATCTAAACTACGCGGGCGAAACCGCGGAACGCAGCTAGTAACTATATAAATTCTCACTTTCTTCACACTCTATTTGTGGCTTCGATGTTCGCGTGGAAAAGCATTGAAGACGCATCGCAGGGACGTGGAACTCGATGAATAACCAAATACCCACTAAAACGCCGAGTCTGCCGTCGGGTCTGACATATTAATTTGGCACTAAATGTCGGTAACATTTACTAAGTACAACCCGAACCAAAATTACTAATGTAAAAGTATTTTCTTGCTTAAAAGTAAAAATATTTTCTCCTAATAATATACAGATATAAAAGAATACATAACTTTATGATAATGTTGCGAAACTTTACAACTTTTATACTTCGCGTCGACTTGGTAACAGGGGATCCTTAATATATAATTCTGAACTTTACGTAATAAATATTTAATCAAAATACGCCTTAGATTGTATACACATTTTACGGATAAAATAAATAACGGAACGTTAAATTTGGATTCGTGCCTAATGCTGGCGCAGTATTGTTTCATTATGCTGTAACACCATACGACATATTTCAGTGTCGTACTAATATCGCAGCACGTATGCTTAATATTTATTCTTTTTAAAAGTATATTTAGGCAAACAGGCCAGAGCCTATTGGAGGCCAACAAAACACCCGCATAGGTTATGCAGATGTTGACTTCCTTCCTCTCCAAGGGCTCACAGGAAACTCCCACATCGCACGAAACACAACACCACAGCTGCTCTAAGCTCACGAGCAGCAGTTAGTCCTCCCTGTGTGTGTGTGTGTGTGTCCCATAGGTATACAATAATAAGACACGGAACACAGACAGACGCATTTTCACTTGGTGTATGTAACAAGCGCTCACAAATGTCGGAAGCAGTGTAATGCTCGTAGCAGAGGCTTAAGAAATTATACAAGTTCTTTAGTGGAAGGTCGGTCAGCAATTTGCGCCTCGGAAATGCCGCGAGTGGCAGTACAGGTGTGCCACTATAAACTCGATGTGCCTCAAAAGCTTTAAAATATAATATGAAACTGTAAAATACGAATTCTCCTGGGCACACGCTTCACATAGTATAAACATTTTAAATTTCTTTTTTTCGGTTGCCCTCAAGAATTGGAGGGTGGGTCGTCCTTTTAATTAAGAGTAAAGTTATTTAATATTTATATATAATTTATTTATATTATATAAGTATATATACTCGTGGACCCGACAGCCGATGTCTTGTCGTTATTGGAAATATGTTGTCATAGTAACGTGTAATGTTATGTGGCCAAATTATCAATCCGTTTTGTCCTACAATGGTGTATTTTTTAATTTTTCATTGTAGATATTGATAAAGTATAGTCGAAATGTTACCGAACACTAATACCTATGTAACAAAAAAACTTTCATCAAAATCCGTCCAGTAGGTTCTGCGTGAAAGCCGCACAAGACACAGGCAGAATTACGTCTTCTACAGTTTTATTATATGTATAGATAGATGGACTGAAGTATAACTCTCGAACTACATTTTCATATTCTTCCATATTTGATTTGACCAAACAACGCTGATGATTAAGGGAAGCCCAATAACTTTGGCGAACGTAATTAAACCTCTTGTTCCCTTGTCAGAAAAGGGAATTGGATAAAAAATTATGAGAAGACTTATTGACAAGGTATGTTCTATTTTCAAGTCTAACGATGGGACAAAATAAGGTACTCACGCGTGGTCCTGCGCTGCTCTTGGCTTTAATTTATCTCAACCTAGTCGCGAATAATATAAAATACTACTTCTGTACGATGTTGTATTGGAAATTCTCCTTAATTGCGCGTCTGGGTAGCGGCTCAATGTCTGACGTGATGGAATTTTGGCCGCTTACAGTTTGCTCATCGCCTTACATTTGAAAATATTTTACGAATAAGAATTCAAGAGAATCATCATCAGCATCTACAGTGCAATTAAAATCTCTAAGAATCATTTCTTTTTTTTTATGGTATAGGAGGGCAAACGAGCAGCCGGAGCCATTTTCATGACTACTGACGCCCATAAACATCCGCATAGAGGCTATACAGATGCTCTGCCCTCCTTTCTTCTACCACCTCCATGGGTCACCGGCTACTTACACAACGCACGAAACGCGACAGCACAGCTGTCCCTTTACGCCGGTCTCGTGTAAGCGAGAGGTACCTCCCCGGTCGTACCGACCCGATTCGGCTGCATGCAAGCATGCAGTGTGGCACTACCTCTTACTAGATTATTTGACACGAAGTAAAGTGATCGACACGCTGTCATATTTTGAGCCAGTTATAACTTAGTATTCTACATGGAGTCTACATATAAATTTAATTGTAGTCCTCTAATATAGGGACATATTAAAATAATGTGCAATAAAATGTGACTACCAGGCTGGAGCAGTGGTACGGGGCTCGGATAAGTGGAGCATGATGCGCCAGGGGTCGCAGGTTCGAATCCCGCCTTGGTCATGGATGTTTATCTATGTCTTAGATGTATTTATAGAAATAAAGATTTTTATTATAGAATAAAAATCTTAAATATATACAATCTCTTAAATTTATAAAAGATATTAAATAAATTCCGATGTCTAGTACCCGTAACACAAGTTCTTACGGTACTTAGCTCGGTGCTAGGCTAGCGTGCTGTGTAAAGTCCACAGATATTTATTTATTAAAATATTAAAATCATCACCTATCATTGTTATCGATATTTCCTAAACTAACACGGTGAAACCACAGAGCAAATATTCTATAGTTGCTCAGTGGGTGCAGCTACTTACATAAAATTTTAAACGTTATTATAAAGCTACATAAAAACAGTGTAACATAATTATAATTTGTATCTTGGATATACAAAGCCATAAAGAAACCCCATAAACGGTTGAGGGTTCATCATAATGAGTAGAAAAAGCTCAAATAACAACAAACAAAAGATTCTCGATTTTTTGCCTGAAGTCGCTCTTCAGACAATACACATGTAAGTATGCATGATATTCACACTGCGCACATACTCGTGATTTGTATAAGAGGTGCGCTCCGGGCACTCCGTCAGGAAGCCCTCAGTCGCGTGCTATTGTCGGCTTTACGGGATATGAAAGTAGCGTTACGCCCACCCATCCATTCACCACTGCGGTGGAGCAAAGTACTCTGTATCTTTGTATAAATAGCGACAATTACTGCTAAAACTAAAGTGTTAGAAAAGCATAAATTTTATATAAGTACCTTACTAAGCTAGTAAATATTGAGGCCCGGTTGTTTTTTTTTTATGATTTAGGAGGGCAAACGAGCAGCCGGAGCCATTTTCATGACTACCGACGCCCACAAACATCCGCATAGAGGCTATACAGATGCGCTCCCCTCCTTTCTCCTCCCACCTCCATGGGCCACCAATGGGTACAAGAACTTATTAAAGTCTCTACTCTCTATTTAGTATTTGACTCTGACTACAACGTAAATGTTCCTAATTTATTAATTACTAGCTGCGCCCCGCGGTTTCATCAGCGCAAATTTCGATCCCGTGGAAAATAGAAAATCATCCCATGGCATCCCATATGAACATTTTTTCGGGATAAAGTTATGTGCGTGCCAAATTTCATGAAAATCGGTTCAGCAGTTTTCGCGTGAAGGAGTGACAAACAAACACACATACACTTTCGCATTTATAATATTAGTAAGATAACCACAACTTTTGAAACTGGCACTTGTACATTAAATATACGCACTAGTTATTTATCGTAATTATATATCTAATAATAAGTATAACTTCTCACTGTGACTCATTCAGTATACTATACGCGACCGTATAGCCATCGATTACTTTATCGCTATTCAAATTTTACAACAACAAACTGTATGTGATATAATATACCCTGTATGTATACCCTTCCTCGGATTGACTACTGTATGTACCTACTCTATGTATTGCTCCGAATATACCCATATATTCAATGAAAATTGTATGAAACCATTTCGTACAATTAAAAAAACATTGCTATAACTATAACAACAACAGTAATAATAATATATTCTTAATAGTAGGTACAATCAAAATTTAAATCTGATTTTAAAATCTTAAGTGTATCAGTAGACCAAGCTGTCAGATATTGTTATTTGTTATGAATTTCGAATAAAGCATAAATAAATAAAGTCTCATTTTACTTGAAATGTATTCTACTTTCAAAGTTGTGTTTTATTTATAAAATATATTATATAGGCCGTGCAAACTTTAACAAAAGATACTAGTATTTCAATCTAAGTCGTCAAGAAATTTCGAGCTATGCCAATTATTTGACGCAAAACTTTTTGCGTATTACAATTTCATTTAGGCCGAGCCATCGAGTACACCATAAACAAAGTTTGTCATTTAAATATTTTCGAATTCCGTGGACAAAAAAACATTGTAGGAAAAAGTCTTTTACATTTGTTGACAAGGCCCCTTTGATTAAAGCGGACGCTGGCGAAAAACAAGTTTGAAAAAAACGCCGAGGCATTGGTCAGTTTTCCTCGTAGCGGGGAAATACCTGCGTCACGTTAACTGCGACCATAAATCTCTACGACTTCCGAGGAGATTTCTCTTTGGGATTCCTTTTCGTGGAAACTTTTGGAAAGCGTGCTCGCGACAACCGACCCATATTTTTGAAACATCTACGATTTTTTATTGTGAAAATATTTTACGTCGAAACTCTTTAGATCTATGGTATTTTTGCAACTATTAGATCAACTCTAAGCTATAATCTGCAAATTTCTTTTGACTTATCTAAAGGAATACAACCTACGAACTATTTTTAGACGACGGGCTGGCGCAGTGGTACAGGGCTCGGGTAAGTGGAGCATGTTGCGCCAGGGGTCGCGGGTACGAATCCCGCTTTGGTCATGGATGTCTATCTATGTATTATAATTATATTTCTATAATAAGAATCTTCTTATAAAACATATTAAATGTATTTTTCCTTAGTCTAGTACCCGTAACACAAGTCCTTTCGGTACTTAGCTCGAAGCAAGGCTAACGTAGCGTGATATATCCACAGATATAAAGTTGTACACTTGTACGTTTTAGGTTTATTGAACCTACGGGAACAGTCACGGTAAGTTCCTAGTGTATTAGGTATATATTTGAGATAATTATTAATCTTCATAGATAGATATATAGATAGAACTTTATTCAATGCAAACAAACATAGCTATTTCTTTTATAAAAGTAGTTGTAAGTAGGTACTTTTTATTCGTCTTGTTCTATTTAATAGGTAGTAAGTTTTTTTATAGCATAAGGGAAACCGCATAGAGGCTCCGCCTCCCTCCATAGGCTACCGGCTACTTACACACCGCAGGAAAGTTTAGGCTGAATTCGGCTACAAGTATGCATGGAGTGTGGCACTACCTCTTACTAGAAACAGTAACATGATAAAAGTAACATTATAATAATATTACTTACTGTATTTGAAGCATTATTTTGCTAGAAATACCGTGAACATTTTACAAGGACCTAATACTGACAGCTCTTTCTTGAACAAGTGCGCTTAAAGTTCAGCAAACAAACGAAGATCGTTTCTTCTTAAATATTCGGTTATCTCAAATTCAAACCAAGCAAAACAAAGAACATTGCCCTCTAAATCATCCCCTCCTAGACAGGAGCCAAAGGGCTATAACAAGGCCGTAGCCTCGCTCTGTGAGATACAAGGACTTGCGAGAGTGTTGAATGTTGCGAGACTACTTATGGTGTTTCTGGCCCGTCTGAGATTAGCGGATTTGTACTTTTTATAGCTCTTTCCGAGAACCCTTTGAACTTTGCCTTCAATGACACTAATTGAAAATAGCCCATCATGATGCTATTTCTTAAATTTTCCGTAAGTCTTTATAAGACCTACGTTACATCCTCAATAACATAAATGCTTGGAATCAAGTAACGATACGCCCCATTACAGATTCTGATGATCCCACTCATGCAGAAGCCCTACCTCTTAAACTATTTACAATTCCTCTCAAATCACAGGATAATGTAACCTATTGTGCACATCTATGTAGGTATGTAGATTGTAAATCATGTAGATGATCAAATAAACACAATTCAATTATGTAGGTGTAATAATGAACTATAAGTGACTGAACACAATTATCTACATACATATTGCCTAAAAACTTTATTCTAGTTTGTAGTTATCAACGTAAGGCAGTGCTAAATTGCTCATTACTTTCCACAAACACCTCGAAGCGAAATTTTAATATACCTACAGAGACTACCATCGCCCCTTGGTTTCACCTACGTAATTCGGGACCTATTGGTTGTTGTAACATAGCAGTATATCGTTTAATAGAAATTAATTATACACCTCGATAAATGACCTTTCTAACTGTGAAAGAAAGATATTGCTAATCGGAACAAGTTCTACCAAAGAAACAAACTTCAGCTTTATAATATTATTAAAAATATAAATATAGATTATAAGTGCCATAAAACGACGATAAAATATAACTAATTAATATAACTAACATTTTGATCTGAATATACATTAAATATAGGTACCTAGCATTTCTATTTATAAAAGTCATTCTGAATATGTGTAACAGAATGACGAAATTTAAAGTAGATGACGGAAAAATATACCCACTTTTGTATAAAATACACTAAACATATTATTTATATAAAGTTCGTTCTAAATATTTCTAAGTGTGATAGAATGAGGGAAATCAAAGTGAATAGCGGCATCAGTCGTCCCCAAGTGACCGCACAGCACTTACAGTCAATTCTCATCGCAAATGAACTGCAGCTGTGTTCGCGCTACATTGGCTTTATTTTCTATCTCCTAAACTACTTACGTGTTTCTTATATACCACACTCTCTTACAAAACAGTTTGATAAACGAAAGTGTAAAAGATTACTAGTATTTTCTATAAGATCCCACTTATGCTATAAAAAGCACTAGTAAATTTTCAAAATAAATGTAAAATTTTACTGGTGCTTTTTATAGCATGAGTGGGCAAAACCAGTAAGGTATCTAGACGAGCCACTTTATTCTCACAATCTACATAAAGCTGAACAGCAACGATTTATAACCATTCTTTACCCGACAGCATTATTAGCGTAAACGTGTAGGTTTGTATGTTCTCTGCTGCAGTGTTATATTTTGAAACGACGGCACGTGACTGACAGGATCATCATTGTTGTAATTAAAAATGACTTGTCTTGGTGGATGTCTATAGACCGATTTTAACTTCTACTAAATAACTGTAAGTGAATGTAGTGTATACTTACTGAATAACTAATATTGGTAATATTCGTAAACATAATATCTAAGATATATAATTATATTAAATAATGTAATAAACTAATATCGTCTTCCTGGCTTTCCACGTTATGAGTCTCAGTATAAGACATCAGTCTTACAGCCCTGCTGTCTAGCAGTGATCTCATTAGTTCATCATTTGACTTTACATTTGACTCACTCTCTTCCAATGACTCTCATTGGTCGATTCTCCGTGTTCGTTCAGCAAGACGACAGATTATAAATTTATTAGATTATACAGACAATGTATCATATTACGAATAATAACAATTACATATTTATTCATTTAGTTATAATAGCCTGTACACTACAGTGAAGACACACTACAGCTGGAACGATTTGACGAAATTATTAACGTAGCCTATAGAAGAATTAGAATAGAAGAGCTATTTTAACGTGAGAGATACGCGGGTACATTTAAATATATTTTAAGGATAAGTCTTGCGTCTTGTCTTTTGTACAAAATTCCATCTTGTCTCCCGTGCTAATTAATAGGTGCGCTAGAGACGTAGGCGAAGTAATGGCTTGCCTACGCTGGTGTTGCTCTCGACTGGTAAGTACGATGGTAATCCTCATATTTTCTTCCTATCGCTCGTCTAAAATCGAACCATAAAGAGGGAATCTTAGCATATTATCTATGGAGTGAACTTCAAAAATTTCCTCAACAATTATCCTATAGCGAAGTGTATTTAATTATGGTACTAATAAAGACTCAACAAGTAACAAAATATATATAACGAACTTTTTATAAAGAAATTAAAACAGAATTACCATAACAACACCGGCTTTAAATAATATCTTATCTAACAAATATTGTCGTGGGCCACAATGAATGCATTTGCATAATATTGGGGTGTAATTAAAAGTTCCAACGGAAACGCGAATAGAGTACATTTGAGGTCGTCTTTTTATTGTATTTTAACTTTTTGTAATTATACACGTCTAGTTCTATAAGTTATAATTTATAAAATATATTTTACGAAATGAGATGATTTTTTTTTATTTTGATGGGAAAAAATGTTAATTTACAAAGCGGTTAATTCACTGTAATCTTTTCATTGAACTCCAAGTTGATTTTCTCAAGCGGCTGCATTAATAGCGCATGTGCGTATTTAAATTTCTATTTAGTCTGTTACAACTTCAAAAAAAACTTTTTCGGGCAAAATGCGATAAACTTTACGCTCGATCAAACTACACTGTCTTATAACAGTTTTCAAACGATTTCAAAACACTAACTTTAAATATTCCTGTTCACACGTTTTTTTGTTGTATAGTGGGGAAACGAGCAATTGCCATTTTTATTACAACCGACGTCCATAGATATCATGGAGACTGTATACCCTGCCATCCTCCTTCCTCCATAGACCACATATAAACGTTTCCAAAACGCTACAGTACATCTGTCAATTTACGCCGACATAGTGTAAGCGTACATCCCAGCTCATGCTGGCCAAATTCGGCAGCAATGCAACATGACACTAAATTTCATATTTTTTTTATTTCGTAGAAGAATTATCATTCACGATTGTGTAAATAAGAATTAAGACGCCACAAATTCTTAACAATGTGCTTAACTTAATTCCTAATTTCATATTAACTATACAATTGGAAGTCTATTAATGAAAAAAATCTCTTATTTCTAATAAAACAAATAAAGAGTCGAGTTATATGTGTAATAAAGATGGCCCGCCAGGACCGGAAGCCATTCCTCCGTCGCGCATCGTTCCGGTGCGACGATATCCGGTGAAGCTCAATTTCCGGATCCCTGGAAGATTCCAGACCTTTTACTTGCCCGCTTCATTACTTAATCTTACAAAGTATTTATTTTATTAAATGGTTTGTATTATTACACAAGAAATCATCATCATAGTCACATCTATCGACTTGAACTCAGTACCGTGATATAATACCTTCACGGTAAACTTCAGAACAGCATTTATTAAGTATCAAGATACATCGTCGACGAAGTGGGCACAACGTACTACAGCCACAGGTTAGAAAAAGCTATAACTATAAAATCGACTGATTCATGAGGGAATATTTGTTTAATTCATGTAATACAAAAAGCAAAACTTCCTACAGTGTTTTAAATATTTTAACAAACAGTTTTTTTTAGTTTTTAACATGCAGACATCAAACTTAATCCAAATAGTTAGACTTAAAACGGTCTTATCGATAATATTTTGAGATATGTATTATTATTGACTGCAAAGTAACCACAATATACATAACATGCGAAAGTCTCACACTAGTATGAATATTTTGAAAGCTATTAGATACCAATTAAAAGTGTAACTACTGTCAATTCCACTTTATTTTTGTGTAAACGTGTAATGTGAGTCAAAAAAGGCTCCGCTTTTGATGGCTACAGATGCCCATACACAGACACTGCGCCTACCCCTTCTCTCCTATTTCCCACCGAAAACTTACAACCACACGAAGAGATGTTAGTATATGTTTATATTATGACGCTCCACCTCAATTGTTTTGTTTCATTAAAATTCATCTCAATCTAAATTCCAGGTCAATATAAAACAAACCGCGGCATCATGCCTCGACAACTCCAAGCCCCACGGGGAAAATCTCAGACGCGGGGTCGAGGTCTTACGCTCAAAGCGAAATTCAATATCAGCCCCCTGCGTATACTGCGAGACGAAACTTTCGCCTTTCGGTAAGCAAACGATTCGTGATGCATGAAGATGCTAAAATACCAATGGAATTTTAAATAGCAATTCTATTAAATTAAATTTTAGTAAAATAATCAATGAAAAAAAAGCCTTTTGTGTATTATTATTTTATTTATTCTAAGTGAGAGGAATTAGTGGACACAAAATGCTTTTTTTTGCGACACACAAATGCTCAAGCATTAGGTAAACTCAATAATAAGGATACAAGACCAAAATACATGAAATAAATATGTGAGATTTTTCGCCGAGCTTGCACATTTTGTTAGCCTTAAATTATAAAGACCAATTCGTTATATTTATAAATTCCTATTAAAATAGGTACGAGTAAGATGTAGTGCCACGCTGCATGTTTGCATGCAGCCGAATTGGGCCGGCACGACCGGGGAGGTACCTCTCGCTTACAAGAGACCGGCGTAAATTAACAACTGTGCTTTCGCGTTTCATGCAGCGTGTAAGTAGCCGGTGGCCCATGGAGGTGGGAGGAGATAGGAGGGCAGCTCATCTGTATAACCGCTATGCGAATATCAATGGGCGTAGATAGTCATGAAAGCCCCCCCCNNNCCTGCTCGTTTACCCCGCTATATCACAAAAAACCTTACAAACAATGACATCCGTATGGACATAAAAATGCGAGTACGTAAAATCCCTTCAGCTAACGATAGTTCCACCGGGAACCATCGCAAACCGTATGAAACGGACAGTTTTGTAGTCGTCACACTATGAAAAGCTTTTCCGATAAAAACGGCCTTATTTGGCGCCAATGGAGAAATAATACTAAACACAAGTGTTTTAAAAACAGTTTTATATTATACTAGCTGGGCCTGCGGTTTCACCCGCGTAAATTCCGATCCCGTGGAGAATAAAAAATCATCCCATACGAACATTTTTTCGGGATAAAAATGCATCCTATGTGTTAATCCAAGTTACCTTCTATATGTGTGCAAAATTTTATGAAAATTTGTTTCAGCAGTTTTTGCGTGAAGGAGTAACAAAAAACAAACATACAAGCTATCGAATTTATATTATTAGTAGGATGACAATATTATTATAATGACAATATATTATATTATATAATAAAGGGTTATCCATTACTTACGACAGACCTGTATATATAACTTTTTTATA